>RJWH01000197.1:1075551-1161794 GCA_004363575.1 Solenodon paradoxus
TCTCTCTCTCTCTCTCTCTCTCTCTCTCTCTCTCTCTCTCTCTCTCTCTCTCTCTCTCTCTCTCTCTCTCTCTCTCTCTCTCCCTCCTTTTGAACTAATGATTGAAGAGCATAGAAGTCATTGTACATTTTGAGAGAGATTGATATCTCCCTATATAAGTAATTACTGTCAAAAATCTTCATATACTTTCAAATCCCCCAGAACTGAACTCTAGTTTTCCCTTGGTATAGGGAAGGGGGGTGGTTTCAGGACCACCATGGATACTAGAATCCAAGGATATTCATGTTCTTTATCCAACATCCATGATTGGTTGAATCTGAGTGTGGAGCCTGCAGAAATGGAGGGTCAACTGTATTTTTTGAAAAAAATAATCCTCTGATAAGTGGGCCCAGGCTGTCTAAGCCCATGCTGTTCAGGGTCAGCTGTATGCATCTCCTCTACATGAGTCCAGGGTCCAGATGTTGTTTCTCAGAGTGTGGCTGGTCACAGGAAATGCTCTCTAATAAATATTAGAGGAATTTCTTTCTTATATCACCAGTTCTGCTTCTGAACACGTCTGCCTAATGCATATGCCTTGTTTGCAAGTAGATTGACTCTTACATCTGCTTTTCAAAGAAACTTTCACACCCAAAATAACACACATAGAAATTGTTGCTTGATTTTTTTGGCAGTAGACTGAAGAGCATGTACTGAGTCGTGGCTGGTATCACTGTGGGATGGCCCTTAGGAGGCTTATTTAATGTGTGAAATAGGATATCCTCTGAGATTATCCTTTTGGCTAGTCTCTCCCTCAACCCTTTTCTCCATCTGTGCATTTTCCCCCCACCCCGTGTCCCCATGTCTTCCTACCTCTTTTCTTCTGTCCCTACCTTCTGTTTGGGTGGTTATAAAAAATGACTTAGTGTTTACTTTGTTGGCAAGTGGGGAAAAGATTCTGAAGTAGCAGCCTCTCCTCCTTCTTTTACTGAGTTTCTTTGAAATATTTTAAGATGAAGTGGAGTGTGTGCAAAACCATGACAATATTTTCAAAGAAGAAAACCAGAAAAAGTATAAGATGATTTCACTCGTATGTGGAATATAGGGAAACAAAACAAGTGAACAAATTTCAACAAAATTCACAGGACTCAAGACTGTGACTCCCAGGGAGTAGGAAAGAAGAAGGAAGGAAGGAGGGAACAAGGTGGTGGTAAAGGGTGGGTGCGGTATGAAATGCACACTGATCGAGGTGCCGTTTCAATATCCTAGAATGCATACAGTAATGTGAACAAAAGAAATCATACAGCAAAAAATGTTAGATATATTTAGCTTCCACTTGGTTTGAGAGATAGAGTTCTTTGCTTTCTTCCTTGGGGTCCTGGGCCCCTCTAAAGAGCCTGGGGTGGGGCTGGGAATTAAGAACTCACCCCTTCCTCCACAGACCCCCTTCCCAGCCTCTGTTTCCCAGAGTTTCTCCTACCTTGTTTTCTATTCCTGTTTATAGCTCTCTTTACCTGTGGTTCATGCCTAAAAGCGTTGTTTTTCCCACCTGCAGAGCTCTTTGATAAAGATGAAAATTACCAGAGAGCTCTTTGGAATTAGTTGGTATGAAAACAATATACATTGATCGAAAAGGAAACAATATAGGAACTTGTTCAAATTGCAGAGTTGAAACACTATTTAGGCATGATGATTAGGGGTATTTAGAAGAATTGGGAATGCTTTCACCATATCATTAAAGGGAAGAAAAGGTGCTTAAATTGTTTCCCTTATTTTACTCAACCTGCTAGTTCCAAGTCCTGAATAGTGCACATTTGTGAAACCAGATTTGACAGAGTTGGCACCATTTTAAGATTGTCTCCTCATGAAGCGATTTTGTAGCAGATGCCTTTTCAAAGAAAACTTGAGAGTTGCCTTTGTATATTCACATATATCCAATATGGGAAACCTATGCATGTATTTGTCTCCAGACTGGAAGCAAAAGGAATTTTGAGCTCTAATTTTTTCCACAACATTGCTTTCCTTTGAGCCCTTCAGATACAGTTTCTTAATGATCTAGACAAAACAACAAGGATTAGATTGTATTAAGAAAGCAGGATAATAGGGCGGCAATTTAAAGTCCACAGTCCACTTCTCTGCAGGGTGATTTTTAAATCCTATTCAGGAGTTTATCATAATAGAAACTCTTTCATCCTAACGCATGAGAAGTTTTCAGAATACAATTCCTCTTTTCCAAAGTAAGAATTAAAGGCTTAATAAGAAATATGAACAGTTACACTGATGTCCATCCTGCCTATGTGTTGTGATGAATGTATAAAATTACCAACAGAAAACAAAGTTATGTTGCCATTTCTGGTAACTTTATAATAAAATGAAACTAAATAACAGCTAACACGTATTGAAAAGTTACATCACACCAAGTCCCAGGCTAGGGGGTCTTACATGTATTATCCTATTGCACATTCAGCCAGAATTCTGATGCAATGTTCTGTTGGCTTCTCCATTTTATAAATGCAGAGTCACAATTTTTAAGTAGCAGAGTCAATGTCACTCAGCCTTATCTGGCAGGGACAATACTTGAACCCTGTCTGTCCAATTCCAATCCCATGCTGGTTCTCCGCATTCTGATTTAACTCAAAAATTCTGGATTCAGGGTCTGTGTTTCCTTCTGAGTTCCACCTATCCTAGCTCAAGCTCCAATTGAGGATGTTTTTTTCATCTTCCTATGTCACCACTGCCTCAGTTAAAAGAGGATGATTTGTAATCATACTTTTCTTGTGAAGTTGACATAACGAGTGAAACAAAATACATAAATTACACACCCAACTGAATGGCACTTAGTAGGCGCTCGAGAAGTGCTGGTTTTCCCCTATTGCACACCCCTGCTAGACAAAAACCCTGAGGTCATTTTTGTTTTGTTTATGTTTTAATTTTCTTCCTCTGTAGAGCACAATAATGGAAATTAAAGAACACACCTTAGTTGGGGAAGAGGATTTAAAAGCCTCATAATAGCAGGTGAATTCCTTCCAGGCTTTCCCACAATGTTGTGATGCTCAGCCTGCTCTACAGTGAAGACAGCATCAGTCAAACAGACAGATGGATGCTTGCTGTCATGGCCCTGCTATGCTGTGGGTGGCTTACTTGCCATGTCCATTCGCTGTCCTGGGAGGCTGAGGGTAGGTCCTTCCTGGGGCAAGGGCTTTGACTGGGTGTTATCAATGCCTTGGGAAGAAGAGGGGGGAGCTGGACAAGCTGAAGGAGGAGGTCATAGAAAAGAAACTATAGTTGCTTGAGAAATGATTTCCTTTATTCTATTGATAACATCGATCCTTCTTCCTCCCTCCTCTCTCCTCCTCCCTCCCCCTGTTCCCCCTCTTTTTCTTCTTCTCTCACTCCCTCCTTGTTCACTGCCCCTTTCTATTTGTTCCCCTTCCTCCTCTTCCTTCTTCTCCTCCTTCCTTTATATTGTTTGGTCCTTACTTTTATTTATGCCCATTTTACTATGAAGAAACTGAATCTAAAAAATCATTAACTTGCTCAAGGTCACATGATGCGTTTGTTCTCCGTGGCTCATAGCCCTTGGTCTTTCTGTTATTCTTCTCTACCTAACAGAGGACTGGGGTCCTGTAGCAGAAGGGGAGACACCCATCTAGAAAGACATAGGTGGAGCGGAAGTGCCTCCAAGTCCAAGGGAACAGTGTTTTTTTAGGTCATCTTGCACTATCCTAGTCTAGAAGTTTATTTATTTTAACCCTCCATCTCAAGAAAATACTGTGTTGAATATCACCTGGGCAGACAGGAAAAATCTCAGTCATATCTTTCCCAGGGCTTTGACATTTGAATTTTCAGACAGTAATAAACTATGTTGCCTCTTTGAGGGTTGGGATTTTCCCCTCATTGCTAAACTACACAATTTGCTGCACTTTGCTGGATTTGCAAATTATAAAGATGAAAGCAATCTCCTTGGGGACTGATTATATTTTTCAAAAATATGCATTTTTATATTATCAACTCTCAAGGAAGCAAAAAAACAACAACAAAAACAAAACTATTTCCTTTCCCTACGTGAAACTGCTCTGAGCTTCTTAAGTACAATTAGGCTGCTAGAATAATTAAATCTTTTAGGTATTTCCATTACACCTTTTGGACAAGAAGGTAGTCATTTTTGAGTTAAAATGTATAAAGTACAAGATTCTGGCTTACATAGGGGAAAATTTCTAAATGCCCAATACCTATCTTTGCTTCCTTTAAAATATAACTGCCCTGTCACTTTTCCTGAGGACAATCAAAGTCCTTGTCAAATGGCAGCAAATCTATCCTGTCTCAGGGCTGGTTACTTCTATCTAGTAATAGTTGCAACTATTTTGCACAGATTGTGTTTATGTGTTTGTTTAAAATGCAAAATATTTTCATAATTTGATAAATAAAACATTAGCAAACAGCTTATGGTTACCTCCACAAGAAAACTAAACGAGATCATTAAAGATGATTAATCAGTGATGGTTGTAGAAAGCAGAACTTCAGGTATACATGATGTTTGATCAGATAAATACAGAGGCAATGGCAAGCACGGGGGAACCGGAATGCTCACTTTCCTCTTAGTATTCAAAAGCCTTAATAGCCCTTCTGAACACTGAAGGAGGAAGCACATCTTAGTTATGGCCAAGAAAAGGAACATTTATGAAGCAATTTCTCCTGATTGATGATTTGAAGCAGTGAGGTGTTTCTGATTAAAAAAAACAACAACAACCAAAAAACCCCAACCAATTTGTCAGTACAATGTTGGAAGGAACCAAGTTTCTCATTTGATTTCATTGACTTAATACATCCTGGGAATAACAAGTACCCCCACTATTCCCCAAACATGGAGAGGCAGATGCATGCAGAATAGTTGTTTAATAGAAGCACTGTTGTTTGTGAAAAGAAATGTCTGCTCACATTTCCTTGGGCTCCTTAGGAGCAGGAATAAACCAAGCATAACACTATTTGTTTCTATAGCACAGAGGCAAAGCCATAAACAACCAAGGTGGAAGTAAATATTTTCCTGCTTTTCAAAAGGAACACGTTTCTGTTTAGCTCCCTGTTGACAAATACACTGTCCCTGAGTTGGGCTTCTTAGGGATGACTTTGTCTTTTACCCTTAATCAGAAAGGAAGGAGTCAATAATGATTCCTGCAAGTATAAGCAGGCGGCATTGACCCTGCTGGGGAAGCTGGGGCTTGCGTGACTTATGTGCACTGAGTGGTTATGAATATTCATCTCATTCTGTTTTTTTCCTGCAGTTTGAATCAGGGCTTCACTTTACTAGATTTGTGTTATCAGGTAGAGTTCCAGAGGAATTTGTAAAGGAAGCAGTGTGAGGCTTCCGTGGGTGATCTTGGTGGGGTTGAAAGAAGCTGCTTCTAACGATGAGCATGTCTCAACCTTAGAAGCAATTTAGAATCTCCAGGGAAAATCGGAGGCATACTCTGCAATAATTAAAGCGGAATATTGGGAGACAGGACCATAATATGCTTTAAGAACTCCTTAGATGAGTTTAATGCACAACCAGAATGAGAATCGTTGTTCTACAAGTTCAAATTCCTAACTATGATTTACAGCTGGCGAGAGAATGGATTTCATTGGAAAAAGGACCTGAAGACGCTCGGTACAGACTTACAAAAGGCAAAAAAAAATTTTTTAAATATAGTAACCTCAACTGTCATTAAAGAAATGCACAGTTAAGCAGCAATGCAATAGCATTTTTACCTAAAGTTTAAAAGTTGACTGGAGTGGTGTGCCCTGGTAAAGTACGAAGTAGGCACAGCCCACATAGATGCCAGGGTCCCAGGTTCATGTCCTGGGAGGGGCCAGTGGGAACAACCAAGATGAACAACTAAATAAAATAAGTAAAATGCTTCTTCTGCCTGCCTGCCTCTTTTCATCTTTATTCCTATACCTTTCTTTTAAATAAAATAAAATAAAATAAAATAAAATGGACTCTATTTAATCAGATGTCAAGGATAGAGTGGCTGCCTTGGCAACACCTATCACATACATTTGCTGTTATGAGCAACAATGAGCAAATGTGGGCTTGACCTTCACACAGATCCCAGTTCCTCCCTAAATGATAAGTAACACCAGGGTGACAAGACCCCGGGCCCCAGTGTTTGATGAGCCCAACCTAACCTGACCAATCAGAATGACTTTTATTAATAGTTGAGGAACTGATTCCTCCTTTAAATACAAATGAAGAAAGCATATCACTAGTGGTCAGTTTATAGCCACAAAGAAATCAGACCGAGGGTGAAACTAGCAAGGAGGAAATAGTGAAGCTGTGATACTTCAGTTACATAAGCCAATCACTCTCCTTTCTGTGTAAACCAGATTGACTGTATTATTATTATTATCATATGTATTACTAATAATGGAAAGCACACTGAATACATGATCTAATAAAGCTGCAATTCTGGTACTAATTAATTCAACTATTGGAGTTGCAAAGTAGCAACAAGTTTTCCAGAGGGTAATGTATATCAGAAACCTTAAAAATAATCACACTTTTCACACTATAATCTCTCTTTTAAGAGTTTATAAGCACAGACATTTGTGTTAGAGAATATTAATAACAGAGTTTCGTTTAAGAGCTAGAAATTAAAAAGAGCCACAGGATGATCAACTTAATACTCTTACATAAAATGAGGCACATTTATATGGAACAATCATTAAAATAATTTTGAATAATATTTACTAAGAATCATAAATGATATAAGTAAAAAAAGTAGTATACCTGAAAGGAAATTAATCTACTATAAATAATTATCTGGCTACTAGAATTATAGCACCTTTTATTTCCCTCTGTGGGCATTTCAATATTTTCTAAATTCTCTATTGTGATGAGCATGTATTAGTTTTATAACCAAGGGGAAAATGATTTTGGCATACATGATGAGTAAGTACTCTCTCAACTCTGTGTTTGTTTATTTTTTTATCTTTCCCAGAGTGGCTAGTCTTTCTCCCAAGAAACCACTCCAGTCATTCCAAGGCCCAGAGAGAAAAGAGAGGCAATAGTCAAATTATGGAGAATTCCCTCTTCTAGATTTCTAGCCTACTCATCAGAATCATGTGAACATTAGGCTTATCCCCTCTGGGAGTCATCCTTTATTCTCCCGTGCCAGCATGGGTTCTACATTCCCAAGTTCTGTCCATGGCCTTCTAGTCATGGCTGTGATGGCAGGAAGAGCATCCAGAGGGAGCCCCCAGGAAGTTCCCCACAAATGCTTGACTATTTGGAAGCGTCTCTAAATCACAGACTTTTTTAAAGACTTTATTTTTGAAAAACAAATAGATGTTAATAGCATATATGTATATCTATCGAGCTATCTATCTATCTATAAAATAGTTTATAACTTTCTGTATATATGGGAGATAGGCAGGAAAACTGAGGCATTCCTTAAAGCCTTTAAAGTGACCTGTTAAAATTGATGGACCAGTGCTAGGACAGCTAGTACTTCCTCAATGCAATTTGAATGTATTATAATTATACATATGCATTTACTTTAATGTGAAAACTCAAAGTTACTGCGATAAAAAAATAAAAATAAAAAACAAAAAATAAATAAATTTAGTTTTGGTATGATTTTTTTAAGTAAACTGAAACTTTAAAATGTATATTTTAGTTTGGATAATGTAGGTGATTTTGTGATAGGATAATAAATTAAAAAAATCTAAAAGCCTGCCATTCATTCATTATAAAACAAATATGCCAAACTGTGTATTTGTGATTTCTCCTCTTAAGTTCCATATTGCAGTTTGTTCAATAAAATACATATCTATATATCTATATCTATATGTGTGTGTGTGTGTGTGTGTGTGTATCTGACCCTCAAATGCATTATGTTAAAGAATTATTTGGGTTCTCCATTTGACAGACATAAAGGCTCAGTATCTCCTTCTTACTTGCTCCTCTAAGGGAGTGAATTCCTCTTCTCTGGTTCTTCACTTTTGAAAAAGAAGGCAGGCATGTTTTCAAACAACAAATTGAAAGGGACTTCTCTGGCTACACAGCAGCTGAGTTGTTACCGTGTATGACAACTACTATCATTCATTCAGCTATGCTGTATTCGAATTCAATGTGGGGTGGAAGAAAGAAGAGAGGAGGCTCAGTCCAGCAAATGAAAAACATCCCTATCCTTTGAGTTACAAAGGTTTCATTGGTCAATGGTCCAGACACCGTAGTGGAGGACCTCAGTGCTGCCTTCTATTGGGGGTGATGCAAGGGACTCCCCCAAATGCTAAATTCCTTCCTGGTTTCCAAATTCGCAGACTCTACTTTAGCAAAGATGCTGCTACTGAATAAAGCTGGGAAAGGAGAGATGGCTCATAAGCATGAAACATTATAGCTAATGTGTACAGTGCAGGGGAACATGCTGGAAAATACGGGAGCAACGAGAACAATCTGCATCCTGGGTGATTCACACCTCAGGTCGGTCCCAGATCAAACGTTAACATCTATAGAAACCACCTGGGAAGCTTGTTATTTTATTTTATTTGTCTGTAGGTTAGTTTTATTTTTGGTATTCATTCATCCATTCATTCATTTAAAGGAATTGTACATGCAAGAATGAAGACGGACAGAGGCAGTCAGGAAGAGAGAGGAGGAAGAAGCATTTCATTTATTTTACTTTACTGTGCATCTTGGTTGTTCTCCCAGGCCCCAGAACAAGGACCCAGATCTTTGGGATATATGTGGACTGCACCAGTAGCAGACCTAACCACCTCTCCACCGGGGTACACCCTGGGAAGCTTTTTAAAATGCCAATTCTTATTCAGTAGGTCTGGGGTGAGATCCAGCATTTCTAATAAGCTTTCAGGTGATTGGGCTGATGTAAGCATCATACTTTGAATGGCAAGGTCCTGAATCTATAAATTGGATAAGGACTGGATCTTAGCTGTGGAGCAGCAGGGGACACAATAGGGCTAGAAGTTATGGGGAGTTATGGGAGAACTGTGACAGAGGACAGGGACAATGAACACAGCACAAAATGCACTAAAGACTAGCACTACCTGTTGATAGTGCTTAGAAGTTTCATCCTTGAAGTCTTAATCCCTGTATCTTTCCAACAATTGTACTTTAGGCAGATTCACTCTCAAGTTTCCTTATTTTTATATTGAGATAAATGATTCAGGGAGTTTTGTGTGACATGATATGTGAAATATTTGATGAGGTAAATACAGAGCCTGTGGCAAAAATGTAGCAGTTGTTAATAATATCAATATTTTCATGATGATGACTGGATGTGAATAAGTGAATATAACTCTTTAAAAAAGGCATCCAGGATTAAGGTCCTAGGAACAGGTTCTCATTTTTCTCTTGGTTCATGATGCCAGCAGACACCATTTAGATCCTGAGTGCCTCTTTGTTTTGGAAGCCATTGTTTTCTTGGAAATCGTAACCCAAGTTTACCTTTTATTGGAAGAATATGATCTGTCTCCAATATGTGAATAAGAGAGTGGGAAATACCTGTCCTGGAGATATGGAGTAGTAACATGTCTAAAGGTGTTCAGGGTACTGGTCTTACTCTAAGGTGATTATTCTTGTAATGAGAGCTGAGTGAGGGACATGGATGAGGGAGGATGGAGAGATTATCATTTACTGGAATCCCAGGAATTGTGAGTACTTTCCATTCTTGAGTACCTTATCTGTTTAATTCTTAAGGTAATTCTAAGGAGTTAGTAGAAATTAGATCATAAAAATGTACAAGTAAAGGTGCCAAATTCTAAGTTCTCACAACTAAAAGTGTTAGAGCTTGATAGTCAAATCCAAATCTTTCTGATTTATGCTTTACATTAAGAGCCTTCTGACCTAATATGTCTCCTGCCTGGTATCTGACAGTATCACCATTTGAGTCACTGCTTAAAAACCTTCTGGAAACACTCTTTACTGACCATGTGGGGTAGGTGTTTTCTAGATACTGTCATTCAGATCACATCTGAATACATGAGAAGAGATCAGAACTTGGAAGTTACAAATAGCACTTGAGATAGTTGAAATGATGCTGGAGAAAGGTCCACTGCTGACAAAAAAGAGGAAGTGATGGACAGTTTTGAGGGTAGCAGATGTTCCCAAGTAGGGTGATAACACCCAGATGGAGATGAGGAAGGAAGCCAAGACCACATCTTCCCTGGATTGTTACTAACCTAGCCCGGCCACTACTTTGGGCCCAGGCCTGAGAGCATCTGAAGTTAGGCATTCTTTAAGTAGTCCAAGAGATATAATTGGATCTTGCAATTCTAGATCACTCACTGTTGACATCAGAGAACACAGAATTCTATGGATCTGAGACCAGATTATACCATTAGCATGAAAGGGAGTTAACTGAGCCTTAAGCTCCTGGTAAAATAATCAGAGTATAAAAGACTCCAGGATATTGTTCCTTCACCTTTGTTCTAGGGGTAACTGTATTGAACCTGTGTGGAAGTGGTCAATGTAACCTGGTCTTCAGAGAGAGAGATAAATGAAGCATTGTACATTTAGTGCAAATCTATTTCAATTATGAGATGCTAAGTAGAACTCCCAGAATCAAATCCCTCTGCAGTAACTTCAACCCATTAAATCAGAACAATTTACCTCCAATCCACTGCAGTCATGAACACAATAATGAGGTGGGAAACAATAAAGATAACAAATAATTTAATTTAAAAGAAAAAGTGAGCCAAAATTCTAATTAAATCTTCTCACAGCCCTAGTACAATAATTTACCTTCGATCTTCTATAGTGTAGATTTTAAATGACATTTCTGTGCAAAAATAAGCAGATGAATTAGAATTCCTTGCAAGATCACAATATGTCGACAATATTTCTGCTGATCACTTCCTTCATATTTGTTCTAAGGAATATCTGCTGTTTAGCTGGCACATTGGAAATATCACATTTTTAGAGGCCAGTAGCAGGACTATAACCAAGTACAATGACCCATTGTTCCAATTTTAACAAATTGCTAGTCTCATAAGACTATTTTCATCAGGAATAGCCCACATTTGTCATTTTCAGTGTAGCCTTGATGATCAATTTACAGCACCTCAAAAATACTGTCACATTTCCTAAAGACTATATAAACCAGTGTCCACTATCAGGTCTGATACTAGACTGAACCTGGGAATTTGGGTTTAGTCTAAGCACTTCCAAGATTCATTGTTTAGTCTAATGATTCTAGAACTCCTGAGAGTCAGGTATTCTATGAAGTGGCCCCAGAGATATGATTGGATCTTATGATTCAAAGCTACCCAATACCAAAGCTACACACAGCTCAAAACAAAGAAAATGACTGACATTCCTGTATAACACTGGTGTATTCTAATGACATCATAGTGCATCCAGACATTTAAGAATAGTTACAGGCATCATGATGACTAAGGTTTGTATTGGCATTCTAGAATTTGTAAAGCATTTTCATATATGATATCTGATTTATTCTTCTCAATAACTATGTAAAGTAGCATTTATCATTAGGGTATTTTAAAGATAAGAACACTGGGACTCGGAGAGCCCTACTTAAGTGATTTGCCACTAATCCCTGAGCTACTAAGTGACAGGACTGAAATCTAGGTATTCTGATTCTGAATCCTGTGTTTTCCATGACTATATTTGATATACATGTAATTGAATCCTTATTCCTCAAGTTATGAAAATTAGACTTTTCCTAAGATTGAGGAAAATCATTGGTCATCAAATTCCAGAATGTTTAGTTAAAATTTATCACTATCTTCTAGAAAAATGCCTATACACTGTTGCAGCACCATGGAATTAGTTTGGTTTCCTGAGGTGGACCACACAACTCTAACTCTAGAGCCTCCTCATACCCTCTTCCCCTTCCTGGCCCTCCCTAGACTTGCAGAGGACACCATAGCACCCATTTTTTGGACTGTGTGGTCAAGATACATACAAGATCATTTTGTGTTCTTTGATATTTCTTTCCTCACTTTTCCTTGTCAGTCTTAAAAATGTAGCTGCCCAAGCGAGAGTCCCCTGCCATCTCTTTGTAAATATAAGGCCAGCTTTGATTCCCCAGGGGATATGCATGATGAGAGGGTGGCCTATACATTCAGCATGGTTTGTACTGGATTGTTCTGACTTTTGAACAACTCAGCTAGCCTTGCTTAACCCCAGTTTCCTCATCTGTAAGAAGGAAATGTCTATCCCTACTCCACATACCCGTGGTAAATTTTAAGAAAGGATTGCATGCACACAAAGGTGCCTGGTCTAGAAAATTGTCACTCCCCTTTCTCCCTCTCTTCATAAATGACATAAGCCCTATGGAACCACAGATGTCCCCATATTCTTCTTAGATGCCTCAATAATATTTGGCATCCAGAAGGTGTTTTATAAATACACACTGAATGAAACCAAGAGCTGTGAGGTTATTTAATTCCTTATTTTAGCTGTAAAATGACTTTAGCATTTATCAACTATATTAGCATCTTTTTCTTATTATGTTCATTCTTCATGGACAAATGCCAAAAGAAAATAGGGGTTAGGAGTAGTGGATGCTGGATATGACAATTATACCTCCAACCTGCAGAGATGAGGACCTATACCCATCTGGCTTCATAGCACTTGCCTAGACTCAGGCACTCAAACACCTTTCCCCTGCCCTGCCATGGCCTGGAAATAGCACTTGCTAGGCTTCGGGTTCCAAGGACCCACAGGCCATTGACCCCCTGCCCTGCACTGCAACCATCGGGAACCAGCATACACAAGGCTTCAGATCCATTGACCCCAGCCTGCACCACCATGGTCAGAATTAGTGTTCACTAGGACTCTGGACCCATGGTCCATCAACCCCCACCCTGCCCAGCCAATGCCAGGAATAAGTACCCATTAAGCTTCAGGATCTGCGGACCCCCTCGGTGCCTCAGAATGAGACCCAGAGATACTAAAATACATAATTAAATTACCTAGAGCTATATTTCTGGACTTCACCTGGACTGCCTGTATATCTCTACAGGCTAGAGAACTGTGAAGCCTACAAGCACCATCTGAAAGAGCATCAGTGGCTCACCACAAGAAGGCATCATAGAGAGCAGAACCATTCTCACCCCTTCTGAAATCAGAGGTCTGGCACTGCCACATCATCATACAGGTAAGAAGAAATCTAAAGTGAAAGAAAAAGAAAGCCACAGTGCTAAATTCCAGGCAGAAAAGAAAGCCATACCAAAATGTAAGTCACCCCAAAAAACATGAATGACCCCAAAGAAGGAAGATGAGAGGCACTCACCAGACAAGGATTGGGACAACCTAACAGATAAAGAGTTCAATGTAATAGTTATTTAAAAAGCTGAATGCAGGAGGCACACACAAGTATACAAAGGCAATTGGAAAACCTCAGGAAAGAAACGACAGACCAAAGGGAATATGTCACCTAGAAGGCCATGAAGAAAGTCTGAGCAGAAATGCTAGAAGTAAAAGATACAACCGATTGAAGATAAATATGGAAAACACCATAAATAGAATCAAACTCACAGAGGAGCAAATATCAGATACTGAAGAAAAGATAACAGAGTCACCCCTCATGGAAGAAGAGAAGGAAACAAGATGGAAGAAAAATGAAGAAACCCTACAAGAAATATCAGACACTGTGAGAACAAACATAAGGAGAATAGATGTCTCAGAAGGAGAGGAGAGGGAGAAAAGGAGCAGAAAACCTATTTAAAGAAGTAATAGCAAAGTATTTCCCACATTTGTTACAAAAATAACCATGGATGTTTAAGAAGCAGAGAGAACACTGAAATTTCTAATTGTAAATACACCTACTCATGGGCACATCCTAATAAAACTAGGAAAATTCAACAACAAAGAAAAACTACTCAAGACTGCTAGAGAAAAGAAAAACAACCTACGAAGGCTCAAGCATCAGGTTATCGCCACGTTTCTCAACAGAAACCCTATAGGCCAGGAGAGAGTGGAATGATGTATTCAAAATACTAAATGACAAAAACTATCAGCCAAGAATAATATACCCTGCAAAAATATCATTCACATATGGTGGAGAAGTGAAGGTCTTTAATGACAAAAGTTAATGAATTTTTCTATCACCAAGTCTGCCATTCAAGAAATCTTGAAAATGGCCCTACAACAGAGAAAATGAAAACAGTGATTCACCAAGCCTCAAGAATGGTAATAAACGGGAAAGCAAAAGTGGGAGCAAAGGTGAGTGCAACAGGAGAGAACAACAACAAAACACTAAAAGGGGACAGAAAAACATGTAACCTGTATAAATATATAACTTTGATACAGCATCAGCTTATAAAAGACTATCAAAGAGCAGTACAGATAGAAGTCACAGGACAGGCACAAAGCCCAATTCTAAGGAGGCACATAACCAGGAAGTAGACAAAACTGGCAATAGATAGTGAAAATCATCCAACGGGAAAAGCAAAACCTAAACAAACAGGAAATGAAGCAACAGACACAGAAAAACAATAGAAAACACAGGCTCAAATGACAATAATAAAGCCCTACATTTTAATCATCATCCTAAATGTAAATGGACTGAATTCACCAATCAAAATACACTGAGTGGTTAGATGGATCGAAAACCAAAACACATCAATACCATGCCTATAAGAAGCTCATGTCAAATCTATAGATAAAGATAGGTTGAAAGCCAAGGGCTATGAAAAAATATATCAAAGCAACAGTGATTAAAATAAATGAGGAAGTGCAATACTAATATCAGACAGACAAATTTCCAACTGAAATACAAATCATAAGGCAAGGATGGACACTACATTATGGTCAAGGGGGAAATCCATCAAGAAGAAATAACTGTTATAAACATATGCACTTAATGCAGGACCATCTGAAAATATTTAAAAAATACAACAGAGCTAAAGGCAGAAACTTACAGTAATGCAATAATATCAGGGGACTTCAAGACTCCACTGTCATCAATAGAAAGATCATCCTGGCAGAAAATCCACAAAGAAATAGGGCCCTAATTGAAACAATAGATCACATGGAATTAACAGACATATACAGGGTCTGTTATACAACAAAGAAGAGTATACATTCTTCTCAAGTGTACATGAAGCATTCTCAAGGATATACCATATATCTGAAAACAAAACAAGTCTCAGCAAATTTAGCAAGATTGAAATTATAGAAAGTATCTTCTATTATCACAGGGGTATGAAACTAGATGAACCAAAAGAATAAAATTGGAAGGACCACAAAGATTTGGAGATAGACAACATGGTTCTGAAAAACTGATGATCATTAATGAAATTAAGACCCATCTGGAAATAAATGAAAATGAAAAGAAGGATAACAGAATTTATGGGATTTGGCAAAAGCAGCTCTAAGAGGAAAGTTTATAGCTTTACAACTAACATCAAAAAGAGAGAGCCCAAATTAAATCCCGAATATCACACATGAGGGAACTAGAAAGTGAAGAATAATTAAAAGAAAGAAGGAAATAATAAAAATTAGAGTATAAATACATGAAATTGAAAACAAGAAGACCATCTTAATGTCAATGAATCCAAGAGCTGATTCTTTGAAAAAGGAAGCAAAATCGATACACTGCTAGTCTCTTGCTTAGTTTTTTCACTAAGAAAGAGAGAGAAAATGCTAATTAAAAAAATCAGAAATGAAAGAGATGAGATAACAAATGACATCACAGAAATGCAAAGGATCATGAGAGACTGTAATGAACACTTATATGCTAACAAATTTGTCAATTATGAAGAAATGGACAGATTTCTAGACTCCTACAGCCTCCCAAAACAGGACCAGGAGGGCACAGAAAATTTATACAGAGCAATAACAAGTGCAGAAATTGAAACAGTAATACAAAATCTCCCCCAAAACAAAAGCCTAGTTCCAGATGGTTTCAGTAGTGAATTCTACCAAACATTCAAAGAAGAGCTAGTCACCAGGCTCCTTAAACTTTTCCACAAAGCTGAAGAGGAAAGAAAATTCCCCCAAATATGAAGCCAATAAACGCTGATTCCAAAATTAGACAAAGACAGCACCAAAAAACAAAATGACAGATGCATATAAATGATGAATATAGATGCAAAAATCCTCAACAAAATCCTGGCAAATAGAATTCAACAGACATCAAAAGAATTATAAACTACGATCAAGTAGGAGTTATTCCAGGGATTCAAGGATGGTTCAATATACACAAATAAATAAATGTAATACACCACATCAACAAAGTGAAAATTAAAAACCATATGATATTATCAATGGATGCAGAAAAAGCAATTGACAAGATTCAATACCTATTCATGATAAAAATTAAAACCCTTGCCAAAACAGACATAGAGAGCACACACTATAACATTATAAGAGGAATTTATGTCAATTTCACAGCCAACATCAAAATCATTGGTGAAAAACTGAGAGCTTTCCCCCTAAGATCTGAAATAATACAAAGTTTCCCATGCTCACCATTAGTATTCAACATAGTTCTGGAAGTCTTGGCCAGAGCAATAAGGCAAGAAAAGATATTAAAGATATTAAATCACATTCGCAAAGAAAAAATCAGACTATTGTTATTTGCTGACATGATATTATATCTAGAAAATCCTAAAGACTCCATGAAAAACTGCTAGAGATAATAAATAAATACAGCAAAGTGGCAGGATATAAAATCAACACACAAAAATCAGTAACATTCCTATATACAAACAACGAAGTAGAGGAAAAAAAATTCAGAAAGAAATCTCATTCACAATAGCACCAAGAAAGATCAAATACCTAGGAATAAACAATAAAGGAGGTAAAGACCTTTAAAATGAAAACACTAGGGTCTTAACAAAAGAAATAGAAGACACAAACCATGTTCATAAATTTGAAGAATTTGCATGGTAAAAAGGGCCATTCTACCTAAAGTAATAAGTAGGTTTAATGCAATTCCCATCAAAATTCCAGTTTTCAAGGAAATGGAGCAAACAATACTGAAATTTGAATGGAATCACAAAAGGCCTCAAATAACCAAAACTATCTTAAGAGAAAAAAAAGAGCAATGGAGGAATCACACTCTCTGACTTCAAATTATACTACAAAGTGGTCATCATCAAAAGAGTGTGGTACAAGAACAAAAACAGACACACTGATCAGTGGAATAAAATTAAGAGCCCAGACATAAAGCCATGTTTATATGGAAAGTTAATTAATCTATGACAAAGGTGCCAAGAAAATACAATGGAGTAAGGAAAGTCAATTTAAAAATTTATGTTGGGAAAACTAGAAAGACATTTGCAAAAAAAGAAAAAAGAAACTAGATTACTCATTATTGCCATACACAAAAGTTAACTCAAGATTCCTCAAATATCTAAATATAAGATCTGAAGCCATAAAATACTTAGAGGACAATGTGGAAAAATCACTCCATGACCTCAACCTCAATTAGATCTTTCCAGAAGGAACAGCTGTGGTAAAAGAGGCCATAGTAAAACTAAGCAATTGGGATGACATCCAACTGAAGAGTTTCTGCACAGCAACAGAGACCACCACTAAAACAAAAAGACAACCCATGGGACTGGAAAAGATATTCACACAACATATATCACATAGGAACTTAATTTCCAAAATATATAAAGAACTCATGAACTTCAACAATAAAAAGGTAAATGAGCCACTCAAAAGATGGGCCAAAGAACTGAATAGATACCTATCTAAAGAAGACACACAGATGGCCTACAGATACCTGTAGAAAAAATGTTCTACATCACTCATCATCAGAGAAATGCAAATAAAAATTGAATCTCACACTAGTGAGAATGGCCTATATCAAAAAGACTGTATTGGAGGGCATGTGGAGAAAATAGATCCCTCCTACACTGTTAGTGGGAATGCAAATTGAAAAGCAGTATGGAGAGTCCTCAAACTAATAAAGTGTATCTACCATGTGGTCCAACAATCCCACTCTTGGGCATATACCCAGAGAATACAAAATTTCTAATCAGAAAAATATCTGGTGTGCCCTGGTGGAGTAGCTGCTGAGCGCATGCCACAGACATCCATCCCAAGGTTCACGTCCTGGTTCCAGCTGGGAACAACCAAGATGAACAACTAAATACAATAAAAAATAAAGTGCTTCTTCCTCCTCTCTCTTCCTGTCTGCCTGTGTCTACTTTCTTCATTCCTGACTGCACCTTTCATTTAAAAAAAAATCTGCACAGCTATGTTCACGGCAGCACAGTTCACAATAGCCACAACTGGGAACAACCTCAATGCCCATCGACAGGTGACTGGATAAAGAAGTTATGGTACATATACTCAGTGGAATTCTACGCAGCTGTTTAAAAAGATGAAATTGTGCCCTTTGCATCAATATGATTGGAACTGCAAGGGATCATGTTACATGACATAAGCAAGAAAGAAAAAGAGAAATACGGGATGGTTTCACTCATATGTGGAATATAATGAAATGAAACCAATAGATAAACCCCAGTAAAGTTTCATAGGCAATAAGATGCTGGCTGACAGAGGGGTGAGAAGGAGGAGGAAGGGCAGTGGTAAAGGACACTGGAACTCTGGGGGTGGGTGTGGTGTGGAATATAGATCAAGATGCAATTTCAGTATTCTGAAATGAATATGTATATAGCATTGTGAACAAAAGAAATACTAAATATTACTATTTAAAAAAGAAAAGAAAATTGTCATATAATACGATATACATCCTAATGTTTTAGGCATGGCAGTATATTCCAGGTTAAAATGAGCCTGAGTTGTACCCTGGTGAGCTAACAGATAAGGGGACGGAACATAATCCACATACATCCCAAGGACCCAGGTTTGAGACCCAGGACTAGATGAACAACTAAATACAAATAAATAAGTAAATCATTTTTTTCTCCTCTTTCTTCCTACCTAATTGCTTTCTTGCCTTCATTCTTGCCTGTAGCTTTCCTGTAAAAAATAAAATAAGATAAATAAAAAAACAATAGAATGAGCCTGAGATTAGTAGAATGGGATCTTACTGGGTACCATAAGAACTGGATTCTATCCCTGGCTTTATTTAATTGGTTTTGTGATTTCAGTTACATCACTTTAATTTGGAGGGTTGAAGTTATCAACTGATAAAATGTGCGTATTAAATTAAATCTTCAAAGTTGGTGTAAGCCCTATATTTTGTGATTCTTTGAAGCATAATCCTTAAATTAAATGTGAAAACTTAAATAAAAATTCATAGGTTGGCCACCAGATTAATGCATTAAAGTGTCGTTAAGCTAACAATGCTATTCTAAGAATGAAATCAAGCAGAAATATCACTGTTGAATGTTGATTTGGTTGTCAATTTTCAGGTTCATGATTTTACAGCTTGATTTACTTAAAGTCAAACTAGTTTGTTATTTTGATTAAATTAAGGAAACTTTCTTCTGGAAGAATCCAATCCCTTACAGAAAAGTGCAGTGTATAGGTAAACACATTTTAAATTGCCCCCTCTCTAGGCATATAATTTTTATTCTGCTGAGAATGATAATGGTATGCGATATGTTGATATTTTATTTTATCGTTGTATAAATAAAAAATAAAAATACTACACTAATTTTCATTCCATTTCTCCTATCAATTGAAACAGCCTTGAAAGTTATCTGTACTTGCTGTGTCTCTACCTTCCTTCTTTCTTAAATCCATTTTAGTTTGGTTTTCTTCTCCATGACTCCACACTGAAACAGATTCTATCAAATCACCAGTGATTACCATGTTACTAGGTGCAGTGATTGATTCTCAGTACTCATTCATCTTGATCTTTTGCAATATTGTACTGCTGATCACTCCTTCTGTAACTTCTTTTGCTTGGCTTCTAGCACACCACACATCCCAGGTTTTCTTCCTGTCTCATTGACTACTCTTTCTTTTTCTCTCTTGCTGAATCCTTCTCTAAATGTTGGGGCACTCCAAGACTCTCTTCTTGATTTAAGCTTGCTGCATTGGTGATTTCATCCTGTCTCATGACTTCGGGTGCCGTATACATGCCAACAACTCAAAAGTGTATGTCTTCAGCATGAATTTCTCTCCTAACTTTTAGTCTCACATATCCAATTGCTGCTTAAATTTTTACATTCAAGTTTTATTACATATATGTATATTATATATAACTATATATTATTTATTATATATTCAAATATAATAAATATCTCGACTATAATATGTCCAATACATGATCTTAATCGCAAACTTGCTTCTCTGATAGCCTTCTCCATCTCAGTTAATGATATACTGCAGATCTACTCAAAACCATGGAGTCATCTTTTAGGGGCACAGGGAAAATTTCCCTTCTCTCTGAGGTTCTTCTTGGACTGGTTGGTTAAGCAAACAAGTTAATATCAACAGACTAGTAGGAAAAAGGGACCAAATGTGATTAAATCTGTATGGAAACATTACCTGACTGTAGATTCTAAGGTAAGGGAGCGAGACCAAGGACTTGTACATAGGAATGGGACAGAGTCCTGTGGCATCAAGGAAAAAGGGCATGCCTTTGTATGGCAAAATCTTGCTTCTAGATGTTTGCCTTCCCTTAAGACAAATTTCTGTGATAAACTGTTATTCCTAGAGATGACCCTATATCTAGGTCATCTTTATTCTTTAAAGTAATGATAATAGTTTCAAGACTCTCATGATATATGATAGCTTCACATATCAAAGTGACATATATCAGACAAAGTCTATATATAGAAAAAGTCTATGAACATTTTTAGGAAAATAAATCCTAAAATCTTTCACTTTTTTCTTTCTCTCCTATGATATATCTACTCCATCAGAGAATCCTGTTGACATCATCTCCAAACTATATTCAGATTCTGACTTCTTCTATTACTATCTACCACTTCTATCACCCTGGGCTAAACCCCATAATTTCTCAGCTGGGTTACTGAAAAACAGCTCTAACTATTCTCTATGACTCTCACATTTACTCTCTTAGAGAATATACTCAAAAAGAAACCTAAGTTACCCCACTGAAACTTGAGACTGTTCATGCTTTCAAGTTCCAATGGCCCCCTATCACTCAGAGTAAAAGCCAACCTACTTACAAAAATATAGACCCTCTGCCCAATCGGTACTCTTGCCCCCATTTATTCCATTCCAACCACACTGGTCTCCTTCATGTTCCAGCTGCGCTGGCCATTTGCACAGGATGTTTCAGCCTGGAATCATCTCCCAGATATTTACATTGCTTGATCCTGCATCTTTCACAACCTGGTTTGATTTGCTCCCTTCTGAGCAAGACTTTTCCTAATCAGCCTGTTTAAAATGACAACTTACTTACTCCACCTTCAATGCTCCCTAGCTCTCTTCTCTGCTTTACTTCCCTCTATATTTTCATTTTCAATTTGCTGTTTATTTGCTTACTGTTTCCACCCTCCCACCACACTAGAATGTAAGCATCAGAAAAGTTATGGTTTTGTGTTTGTTTTGCTCATTCTTACAGCTTCAGCTCCTGCAATGGTAAGTGGCATAGAGTAGGTGCTTGAAAAATGTGCTGAATAAAACATTAGTTATGAATAGATTTTGCCTACCAGTGTATAATGAGACATAGTTACACACCATTTGTCTGAAAGTCTCTCAGCTGCAGACCAAGTCTGTTTTCCTTTATGTACTTTTCAGAATTCTACACAGGGCTGATATGAGACTCCTCTTCTAAAAGATCAGGACTCAGTTATCTGAACACAATTCCAGGTCATTTCCCAGTCACTTCTCCAAATAAAATGCAATTTGTTTCTTTAAATTAGATCAAGTCATTATGTCTTACTCTAATCATTGAATCTTCAGTTTTAACTTCCAGGCACTTTTAATGAGTGGTCTCATCATGCCTTAAGACATATTTGTTGCCAACAACAGAAAAAAGCAAACATAGGTAGGCTTGTTCCACTTACACATCTTTTAAGACTTGGTTCAAACCCCACCTCTTCTCTGAAGTTTTTCTTTTTTTCTAGTAATGTTTATTATTTCTTTAGTTCACAATGCAAAATTCCATTTAGGATTTTGAAATTGCATCGCAGTCTATATTTCACACCACACCCACCACCAGAGCTCCAGTGTCCCTTACAGTCACCTTTCCCTCTCATTTTTCCCCTACCCCTCATAACCAATCCAGTTCTCCTTAAACCCACTTCTTCCCATCAAACTTAAATTTGGAATACTTCCCTCATTTTTTGCTATCCCAATGATATTTCTATTTTAGCGCTTGATATGTTATTGTACTTACTGGTTTTAAGTCTGACTTTTCCTTGAGAACATAACTCTCTGACTTCAGGTCTTCTTTGTCTTCAAAACCCTCATGCCTAGATGGGGCCTAGCATGTAGTAGACTCAGAAAACATTGGTCAAATGAGTGAACACAAGCGAGGGGGTAAATGAGCAGTAACCACCTGATTGTTGCTTGCCAGGGTCATAGCCATAGAAGAAACACCAGTGAGGTTAATTGGAGAGATTACAGTAGGTATAATCATCATCTTCATTATCATTATCAAATAACAATGCATCTCTTTGGTCAAGTATTATGCCAGATGATAGTTTGTTGCTTTAGACATTTGTGTTCAAAACACTTCTGGAATTTATTAGATGAAAAAGGAGTTTTTGTTTTTAAGTGCAACCAATCCTACATCAGTCAGCATTTCACCAGAGGATGGGGTTATATTATATTTATTCAGAGATTATTGCATGTGGTAGACAGATACATAGAGAGATATTAAGAGATGCATTACTCTCATACACTGGTGGCTTAGGTGTTAAGTCTATGGTTGCAGCATAGTCCACATAAAGCCCAAGAACCTGGGTTTGAGACCTGGGGCTGAAGGAAACAACAAAAATGAATAAATTCCTGCCTGCTTGCCTGCCTACTTGCCTTCATTACTGTCTGCTTTATTGAGAGAGAGTGAGAGAGAAGGGGGCGGGGAGGGAGAGAGGGAGAGAGAGAGAAAGAGAAATGTATTACACAAAATTGACTTATATAATTATTGGGACTGAAAATCCTAAATCCATAGTGCAAGTCATCAGAAAGGGTAGTCTGAAACTCTGGGCAGGAGTTGAAACTCAAATCAGCAAGTTGGAATTTCTTCTTCAGGGAAGCCTGAGTTCTGCTCTTAAGAAGTCTCAACTACTTGAATCCGTCCTACCCAGATAACTTAGGATAATTTCCTCACTTAAAGTCAGCTGATTATAAACTTTAGTCACATCTACAAAATGTCTTCACAGAAGCACCTAGATGAGTGTTTAATTGAATACATGGGGACCGTAGCCATGCTGAGTTGACATATAAACTGCATGTCAATGTTTCTTTCCCAAAGTCAGATGGTTCTCCCTGGAGCTTTGAATTTTTCCCAACAGCTAAGAAACAAAACATATTGAGAGATCCCTCTGACTTAACTTGTCTCTCCCCACCTCCTGTTCCCTGTTGGTTTCACCTCCATCATGTCTGACTTCATTGGTATTTTCTTTCAGACTTAATTATTTCTACGGATAGAGCCAACTGTTACAATCTTAAGAGTGTTCTAGTTCTTTCATTGAATTTTTTTGAAGAAGCATTTTATTTTTATTTAGTTGTTCACATTGGTTGCCCTCCCTGAACCTAGAAAGCAAACTCAGGTCCTTCGGATGTATGTGGACTGTGCTCTGTTGAAGGTGACTGATCCAAATGATACTTCACCAAGGCACACTTCTTCTATTGAATTTTAATTGACAACTATCTCTAGAGATCCTCTTCAGAGGTAGTTTATTTTAATGAAACTTTTAAATTTTAGGTTAATAGTAGACTAGCATGCAATTGTAAGAAATAATAGAGAGATGTCATGTATCCTTGACCTGATGGTAAAATCCTGCAAAACTATAGTACAATAGCACAATCATGATATTGACATTGATATAAATCCAGATACAAAATATTTCCATCATACAAGGAGCTTACATGTTTCCCTTTTATAGTTCCCTTCATACCTCTCTTCCTTAGATCTTTCTTAGCCCCTATTTCTATAATTTGGTTGTTGTAAAATGTTATGTAAATGGAATTATACGGTATGTAAGCTCTTGGTATTGACTTTTTATCAGGCATAATTCTATGACATTTCATCTAGGTAGCTGATTAGATCATTAATTTATTCCATTTTATTGATATTAGTATATGATGGCATGAATGTACTATAGTGAATGTATTAACCATTTATTCTTTGAAGGTCATCTGAATTGCTTATAGGTTTGACTATTAGAATAAAGTTATTATGAGTACTCTGAGAGAGAGATAGAGGAGAGAGAATGAGAGAGAGAGAAAGTTTTTATTTCTCTGAGATAAGTGCATGAGAGTACAATTGATGGATAGTTTTATATGTAGGTTCTTTTTTAAAAGATAATTCATATATCATAATATGCTCCTTGTAGGGAGTACGGTTTAGCCTTTTTAGTATATTCACAAAGTTGCACACCATTACCACTAAAGAATCATCACTAAATTCCATAACATTTTCATCCTCTCTAAAAGAAATCTCATGCATATTAGCAGCCACTATTCATTTTCCATCCCCCCACTCCCAATACTAGTCTATTTTCTGTTGTTATAGATGACCTATTCTGGGTATTTTATATAATATGGACCTTTGTATTTAGATTTTTTTCAATTAACATTATGTTTCCCAGCTTTGTCCATCATGTAACATGTATCTGTACTTTATTCCTTTTTATGAATAATATTTTACTTCTTGGATAGATAACATTTTATTTATTCATCATCAGTTAATGGGCAATTGGATGATTCCTATCTTTCAGCTGCTGTGAATAAAGTTGATAGGAACACTTACTTACAAGTTTCTGTGTGGACAGATGTATTGATTCTTTCGGTGGAGTACTAGAAGAGGAATTCTGAGTGAATTCTAGGTGATTCTAAGTAACTTTTTGAGGAATGTTTACCAAAGTGAGGTAGCATTTAAACTTAAGAACTTTGATTCCTTCTCCCCATTCTAAGTGTAATTTTTCTAAAAGTTTTAAATGTTTCTAAAAAGTTTTACATTTAAGTCCATGATACATTTTGAGTTAACTTTTGTATAACGTGTGAGACTTAGTTCAGGCTTCACTTTTCCTCCTACGGGCGTTTAGTTGTTTCAGCACCACTTCGTGTAGACCTGGTACAAAGAAATTAATCAATCATGATTTTTGAAAAATATCTGAAAGTCCATGGCACTGGTAATGTGAGCGAGATGGCATGAATTGCGGTCATCATTTAGGTGAGGATCAGACTATTCAGGATCTTGTATACTTTTGATAATTTAGACCATTATCTTTTATGTGGTAAAAGCTAAAGAAGGATTTTATTAGAACAACTAGGGCTTATGTGGGTGGGTTGTAGAAGAGAAGGCTAATGGTAAAAGATTAATTAGATTACTAAAATAATTCTGTCAAGAGAGAAGTATATCATGTTGTGGTCTCTAAAGAGGCTTTCATTTAGAGGACTGTCGACACTCTTCTTTCACTTCTGTCCAAATGGCCACAAACCATATGCTGATCCTTATTCCCTACATCATAAGGTTGACTTTCTATTCAGGGGTGTCCTGAAAGCAAAAGTAATCCTTGAAAGCAAAAGCAATCCCTGATCCCCAATAGTTAAGATAATATTTGTGACTTTTAAGTAAATAGACAAGCAGGTAAAACAGCAACATCAACCAAAAGGGTCATCACTTTGGTAGATTCTCAAGATTTCTCTTAACTTTCCTGTTTCTTGCACTGTGTGGACATTTTTAAATTATACAGTAGACCTCAGAATTGAGAAGAAATCAGAGGCTGGTGCTCTGCTAATGAAACGCCATGAGGATCTCTTGGCCCTGACACTGGTGAATCTAAGATGACTCTTTAGGTCATTTTATGGTGTCAGTGGAACTAGAAGGCTGTCCCTCAAAATGGCTGCTGGTCATGTATTCACTGGTCTGTCCAAGTTTACAATGTAGCTGTTCTTCAAGTCACTGGAGAGTGAGGAGGAAGAGAAGCAAACTATTGGTTGACCTTCAAGGAGCAAGGAAAATGGAGGATTAGCAGCCACCACTGCAACTTTGTAGGATGTGAATTAACAGGGAGTTGAGATGGTAAACATTTCCCAGAGAACAGAAAAGTCTGAGGAATTCGACATTTCTTTATAACTTATTTTAATATCTCATTCTTTTCCATTTTAGAACCAGGATTATCTCCTAGATGTAGGGATACCCCTACAATAAAGATGGAGGTGGCATCACATTTAAAATGCCAACTACCAAGCATGTGTGCATTTTACGTCTATGTATGTGTATGTGTCTGTGCAAACGGTTGTGTGTGTGTGTGTGTGTGTGTGTGTGTCTGTGTGAAGTGATTGGCTAATGCATTACAGTCTGATAATGATGAACGTTAAGAAGAAAGAAGAGTCAGTAGTAGTAAAAGGAGAAATCAGATATGAGAGACATTTGGGGAACAGAAATAATTGTCAGTGTGATGAAAAGAATAACAACAAATATGACTGAGACTTATCATTTGGGTAAATGTGTAGATGATGATATTATTTAATAAAATGGAAATATAGGAAAAGGAGCTATTTGGGTAATTAGACAATGAGTTTGTGATATGTTAAGGGGAAATTTAAAAGGAGATATCAAATAGGGGATTTAAATCAGAGAATCGTTAGCTGTGCTGTCAAATATTGTAGTCACAAGCTACATGAGGCTTTTGAAATTAGTGAAACTTCAACTTCAATTTAGTTTGTCCTGGTAGTGTAGTGGTTTGGTCAGCCTTTGGCCAGCACAGTACACATGCACCCTAAGGCCTAGGGTTCATGTCCAAGGGCCAGTGTGAACAACCAAAATGTATAACAAAATAAAGTACTTCTTTCTCCTCAATCTTCCTGCCTCCTTGCCTTCATTCCTGCCTGCACCTTTCCTTTAAAAAAAAAAAAAAGAACTTCAATTCATCACACTAACAACATCTCAAGGGCTCAATAGGCACATGTATCTAGGGGTTCCTATATCACACAGCGCAAAAAATATTTTATCACTGCAGAAAGTACTATTGGATATCACGGGCCTAGAATTCAGGAGAGAGGGAGAGACTACAGTTATTTGGGCATTTGGGAAAGAGGTGACTTCAGTAAAAGAATGAAGGATTTCAGGAAAAACTTGTGAAATAAGAAAGAAAGGAGACCTAGAACAGAAATTTGAGAATTCTCAGTTTTAAGGAACAGAGAAACAGTGTTTAACACAAATGACTCAGAAGCAAGTGAAGCATTCAATCCCCGGGAATGATGTGAGTGTCCAGAATGGGACCAGATATCCTACCAACTTTGGAGAGGACTCAGAAGACGACACTAGGAGTCATTAAAGACCCTTTTAGTGTCTTCAATAGCCAGGTGAGACTTAAACCAATTGAAGAAAGGAGAGAAATGATGAGGAAGTAATTAACAGATTGGAGCAGTCTCTCTCAAACAGTTTTACAGTAAAAGAAGGGTGGGGACTGGGGGATAATGAGAGAAATGTGGGTTCCAGTGAGTCATTTTTCTTAGGAGGGGAGAAGCTTAAACATATTTGTAATTTGTAGAGAAAAAGGAGTGAAAGAGAAATTTAAAATATTGAAAAGATGGGATAAAAGATGGATAACTATGTGGAGTTGGTGATAGGAATTGGGATCAAAAGCACAATTGGGAAGGAAGTGGCACAATTCTCCCTGAGGTTAGAGACTTGGAAGTTTGAAGGTGGAGGGGAAGAAGTTCATGATTGAGGTGGATTGAATTTCTGCTGCATTTATTAAATATCCAAGCCCAATGACTGAAATTTATGCAGTGCTGAAAACCGTCTTTAGTTGTGCATTTTAGAAAGGTCTAATAGTTCAGCAGGGAGCCATCAGCTCTCTAACAATGGGCATAAATTTTGAGGGCATCTCATTAACACCTGAAAGCCATTGATCTCTCTCTCCACCAGCAAAGACTTGATCTTATTAATATTCCACAGCGTCTGCTATCAGAGCTTCAAGGAGCCACTGACCAGAGCAAAAGTTATATCTCAGACTTTCAAAAAAAGGGGAAAAAATTAAGTGAATTCAAACATAGATGCCGTGTAAGCATGTGGATTGTGGTTATTGAGAAATCTTCCAAATGCAACAGCTGCTTGATTACAAATGAGACGAGCATAACTAGCTCTTCTTAATATGTAGAGAAGTTAAATAAGGAAACAGAATAAAACAACTGCCCATAAGTAATCACTTAGGCAGGAAGTGCTAACCTCCTTAGCCAGTAATGCTAAGTTCCGTTCTGGAAATCCAAATCATTATCTTCACTGCTGGTAATTTGGTTTCCACCCCTGTCACTCAAGTGATACTACAATTCCAAAGGTCACCAGTGACCTCCTAACAATCAGATTCATTGGCCTTGCCTCATTTTTCTCAGCTGTTTTCTCAACTCTACATATCATTAAATGCCTATTCTTTTTAGAAATCTGTGTATTGTTTTCTGTTACTCTGCAATCCCATTTTCTGATAGTTCTGTTTCCACTCTTTTCCTACAATTGTGTACTTCTCCAAGGTCAGAGCCATCCTTCAACATGTTCCTCGAAGTCTCATCCAAAGCAAAGTAAGGGGCGGGGCAGGAAGTAAATTGGGTTGGATTAACGCTGATGGCTGCAGAACAAAGATGGTGCTGATGCTGACTTGAAATAGCATGTTGAAGGAGCAGCAACACGGGACCCAGGTTGACCATAAGACAACACATATTATGATTATCATTCTTTTGTAAAAGAAAAAGTAAAAGCAACAGATTGTAAATACTCTAGGGCTTGAAATCTCTCTGGCAACTATTCAGTTCTGCTGGTGCAGCCTAAAGACAGCCATAGAGAAACAAACAAAGGCACATGATTTTGCGGCTATATTCCAATAAAACTTTATTTTAAAACACAGGCAGCAGCCCATGAGCTGAAATTAGCTGAGCCTGATTCCAGTAGAATTTCTGATTTCACTGGGTTCTAATGAGGAGGGAAAACTAAATCCAAGACCTGCAAGCAGGAGCCATAAATTTATCAAGTAGATCTTGACCAGATGGTAAATCGTGGGTAGAATTGGAGAAATTTTCTGAGATTCTGCCAGGTAGCTAAGATTGGGAACTCCTTTTATAGGTGGGAAAGTAGCTGAAAGAGGTACCAGTAAGTTAATGACATCTCTTTTGTGGAAATTTATCTGTTCCAGTATCTCAACCTGAGTTGGCCAGAGCCTAGGAAGCAGAGTGCAATGAACAGAGCTTTGTATTGGACTTGATACAGGGACTGGGGAGTGGTCACAGCAGAAGTTAATTCTTTTGAACTTCCCTTTCCTAATGTGTAACCAGGACCTGAAAGGTTTAAGGTTAGATGAGCCAGAATGAGTAGACATTCTAGTAGAGTGCATAGTATATACTAAGTACTTGGTAAATGCTGCTTGTCTTTTCATTTTATAAATGCTGCTTGTCTTTTCATTTCTTTTAGGTGAATCCAAAAAAAAAAATCCAAACAGATTTAAAAACTCACATTGGAAACTGGGAAGCAGCATACAGATATATACCAGTTCCCATTCTTGTCTTTATGCAAAGTCTGATTTGACCTTTTTCTAAACTCTAGGACCTTCTGTGAATAAATCATGACAGTCTCCAGCCTCTTGCCACTCCAGTCCAGTCTTCAAAACCACTTACATGGAGCTTTGTCCTCATGATATATTTTCAAATAAAGTGTGTTTAAAAGAATAGAGTTTCAAAAAAAATTTTGTAACTCTGTGTGGTGATGAATGTTAACGAAACTTATTGTGGAGATCATTTTGCATTATATACATATATCAAATCATGATGTTTTACACTTAAAACCAATATAACACTTATAGGTTAATAATATCTCAATTTTAAAAAAGAAGTAGGTATCACATTGTATATTTAATTTTGAAATTTCTAATGAGTAGACTATTTTTTGGTTAGGTTTTCTGGTCACATGTGTTCTTTGTGAATTGGCTTTGCTTATACTTTTCCATTTTTCTATTGCTGTTTTATTTGTGTTTATTTATAAGAACCATATATATATATACATATAGATAGATCGATACATGTATATACACATGTATATTAAAGCTACTGACCCTTCTACCTAACACACATTGCAAATTAAACACATTTTCTCATTAAAAAAAAACAGTTGATTACCATTCTCCTGTCAAAACCTTCCCCAAACCTTCATATTCTGTAGTCATTATACAAGTTCTCAAACTAGTTCTCTAGTTTGATATAGAGCTTGAGTTTGGGTTGGCATTGTCTGGCAACTCTCCTGCCTTCTTAATTCAGAGGCCCACGTTCTTCCATTCCAAGATCAGTCCCAGGTTTTCTTCACTGCTCCCAACAGGCTGGTCTGGAAATAGAATTTCCACAAAACACAAGGGCATATTACAGTAGACCTCTTTCCTTCCCTGCCTCCTAGGAACTCTTTCTAGTCTAACATTATGTATTCAGCATTGGAGTGAGTCAGTTGATGTTACACATGAGCTCTGTCACTTACTATTTGGGTTGCCTTGGCCATTTTCCTTAAAGTTTTCATGAATCAAGTTCCTCACCTGATAAATAAAAACACATGCTAGAGGCTTGCTATGAAGATGAAATATGTTAACTTATGAAAAATGCTTAAAAGTTTATTCAACTGAGAGTACCTAGATGTTAGCTATTACATTAAGTTGAATTAAATTGTCTTTGTTTTCTTATTTCTTCTAATGTTACAGAAATAAAGAGAAATAAGGCCACAATACTATCAGTCAAAAACTTATAAGAAAACACATTATTACTGTTTTGATGTATCTCTTTCTAAGCTTACTTTTGAGACATATATATTTAATGAGGTTGTACTTGATAATCTGTTCTTTTTTACCCTTTGTCAGTTAATAAATTTCCTACAAAATATGATTTTTAATGTCTCATAACATTCCTTTGAACTAATGAGTCCTAATACATTTCACTATTCTCCTCTTATAAATTAATCTTTAAAATTATTCTAACCACAATTCCCAGAACTCTTCCAATAAGAATTAGGGCATTTGAGAAGAATAACAAACACTTAAAAAGGTACTTTGAGTTTCCCCTAAATATCTCCATGTTTACCTTTGCAATTATTTTGAAACCTTGTGGTCAACGTTGTGAAAAGACAAAGAAAGTCAAAATGCCTTTACTGGGCTCTTTCTCTCTGTTATTGCCTTGGAAGACTTTGAAGTGGCAGCTTCTTCCCTCTTTGATGGGCATTATGAAGCTAAGCTAAGCTGTGGATCCAAAGCTGTGTGCAGAATGAGCTCTATAAAGAAAACTGTCAGATATCTCTGTGGCATGTCTTTGTTGTCAACAAAGCTGTGCAAAATCCATGTAGAATAGATTTCTTATAAAACTTGGTTAGCTGCAAATATTCCTTGTCACAGCATCAAGAAAACACACGCCTTGAGTTTTAAAGTTGCTTGTGATTTAGAAAGCATGCAATGGATCTGTCTCATTTGCAACTCCCTCCAAAATGCCTTTTGAGGTTCTGGGAAGAGGCAAGTCCATTTTATTGGCAAAATCCATTAGGTTTCATTTCATGCCATTTTAATACATAGTCTGTATACCTCCTACTTGCCAAGCTCTTACTGAGTGCCAGAGGGAGGAAGAGAAAATACAAAAATTAGAGACAGGTTTCTCTGCCCTTGAAGAGTTTAAAATCTACTAGAGAGCAATAAAATGTGTGAACAAATAATGCTAGTAATAGGCAGAGTGAAATAAGGCTAAGCAAAGGAACATACATTTTGCAAAGGCAAAAAGAAAAATATTTACCTAAGAAGAGGTCATATTTGAGGTAAAGTTTGAAGAATGGCATGGAATTTAATAAAAAGGAAAGGAAAGAAAAAAAGACAGCAACACCATTATTGAAGTACTGCTGGACGTTTTAACTTCTGAAAGGATTGCACTAAGGAGCTTCTGTGTTTACTAATTTATTGGGCATTATTATCACTTTATTTAAAGGAGCGTTCTTTTCCACACAGTTTATCAGAGGTCTGTTTTTCTTTTTCCTTTTTTATAGTAATATTTATTATTTCATTTTGTTCACAATGCTATATTCATTTCATGATACTGAAATTGCATCTTGGTCTGTATTTCACACCACACCCACCAGCAGAGTTCCAGTGTCCCTTACCACCACTTTGCCCCACTTCTCCATCCCCTTCCCATAACCACAGTCCAGGGTCCTGCTATTTTTGTTGATATTTGTATATTCATCTGCTTCATTTCATTATATTCCACGTTATGAGTGAAATCATCCTGTATCTCTCTTTTTCTCTCATTTATTTTGCTTAACATGATCCCCTTCAGTTCCATCCACACAATTTCATCTTTTTCTTAACAGCACCATAGAATTCCATTGAGTATATAGACCATAGCTTCTTTATCCAGTCATCTGCTGTGTTTAGGTTCTTTCCATTGTGAACTGTGCCATCACTTTTATGAATGAGGAATCCAGGTAATCCGGTAAATTCATACCTAGAAATAATAGAATTGGGGTCGACTTAATACTACTCGCATGTTCTTGGAGACTTTCTAGACTGAGAGAGCGCACAACAATGAGCAGGATGGTGTAAACATGCGACGTGAGTTCTGAATATTGCTTACAATGTCTGCCACATAGTAGGGGATCAACAAATTATCTCTGAAAACAAAAGCATAATATCTTAGGTAGGTTCAACCTACCTCCTAACCTATGTGAGGAAGAAAGGATGTTTATATTTCAAGTTAGTTACAAATAAACCCCCAAATTACAGGGCCATCATAGATAAATGTTCAATTCTTGCTCATGTGACTCCACTGAGGTTCATGGCTCTAGGGATGTCACCTCCGCAGCAGTGACTTGGGACCTGGACAGCTGCTAGCATCTTACAGATGCACTATCTAGACCATGAACATCATTTAAACCATCAATACCACCCAAAGAGACACAGAGGGAAAGAGAAAAATGCAGAAGGCTCACACCTCCTTGCTTTTTATGTTTTGGGCTTAGAATGACACACATCACATCTGCTTGTAAGCCCCTTACCAGATCTAGTCACAAGGTCCACCCTAAACCAATGTTGTCTTCTTATGAGCCCAAGCAGAGGAAAATGAAAAGGTGAACACAAAAATTGGCTCTGGAAGGTAGAGGTGGGGAAAGAGAAAGCAAGTGCTGATTTAAAACTTCTAAATAGACAAGGGATAAAATGAGGAGGGATGTGGTCAAGGCACTTGGGGTGGTAAAGTAAAGGAAATAAAATATCATAATGATGATGAGACATGGAAGATCGGAGGGTATGGTTAGAAAATAAGATATCTGAGCTTGAGATCCCATAGGAGGGACACTTGCAGTGGTGGTGAGGTCCTGGTGTTATGGCAAAGTCTCCAGATGGTGAAAAGACTCACACCTGGGCACTCGAAAAGTAGAGAAAACAGCACTTTACTGCAAGCACCACTGCTGGCCCAGGGGTACTGCTACCCAAAGCTGAGCAATGGGTGGGGAGGGGGTCTAGGGGAGCTCCTTTAATACTCTGAGTTAAAGAATCATCTCCTTGGCTATGTGTGGTTTCTACTGGTCACTCTTATCAGTTATATACAGCTGCAGAGTAGGGAGGCTATACTTGCTTGTCCTTGGTCATGATAACAGAATGTAGTACAGTCTCTGTAGAATAGGATGTGCCTACAGCCTTCGTAGTACAATAACAGAACATAGCTACAGTCTCCATAGTACTGTGGAAAATTCCTGGCAGAGTCACTTTTGCATTAGGGTCAGGGTAAGGTTTTCTACCATACAGGGAAGAGCCATGATGGTGGGATGAGGACAAAGCGTAAAATCGTATTTGTCTCAAGGAAGGAATAAGAGTTTGAAATTGGGTATAGAGAAATCAAATAGCTCTTTACCTTCTGATCACAAGATAAGGGATATAGCTGACGACAAATTTCCTTTATGTCGAAGACTCAAAAGGCAAATGACATTGCTAGAGGAATGTAGGAAGACAGTGGGTCAAAGGACTGATGGAATCAGACAACATTGTTTTCTAAAGTACACCAGCCTACATTGGTGGGAAGGATACCCAGGTGGGAATATGAACCAAGAAAAGCTGAACTGAGCTGATTTAAGAACACTAGATGATTGATTACCTCAAAGGATTCCATGGGACACTGACCCAAGGGTAAGATATAGGGTATGGATGTTATTAACCTACTTTAGTGTTCAACAGCTTCTGGGTCTAACTAGCCTGAAGTCCTTGATCCCAATAGAATTTCCATCTGGTCAGGGCTCATCCTTAAGCTAACCTCTTTCCGGAATGTAGGGAGAGACAGGTACCTTCTAACCTGACCTCTAATTGGATGAACAACTAGCAGGAATTGGCCCCTGATGATTTCAGAAGTCAAATCCCAAAAAGGCCTGTACTGGGATGAAGTGTGGCAGTCACAGGCACTGGATTGGTATAATGCAGAGAGATCTGTAGCACTATATCAATGGCATGGAGACTGGGGAGAATTTAGATAAATGCCCTAAAATAAACTGAAATAAAAAACCAAAGACCATAGAGGAATCCAGTCCTCAGTTCTCTTCATTACAGTAGGCTGTCTCTTGTGATGACAAGCCCTGCAGACAGTTGATAGTATATTATATGTAGAACAATGATTAGCAGTCTTTTACCCACGTGGGCTCCAGGCTGGGCCGAGTAATGCCCACAGGCTACCACTGGCAGGCCTGAGGCATTAGAAACAGGAACAGATACTAGAATGGGAAAAAGAGAAAAAGGGATAGAGCAGAGAAAGAGAGGGAGAGGAAGAAAATAACAGAAAATAAAATAAAGGTGGGAGTCAAAATTCTTTGCAATTATCTCCAGTGCCCAGACCCATGGCCTGTCCTAAGGCTCAGTAGAACTAACCATATGAACAGTTTTACAACTTCAAGAAATTTTGTAGACTAATCCTGATAAAGAAATAACACATCCCAGAGAAACTCAGAGAACTGACAGAATTCAGAGAAAAGTTTTCCTTATTAGACTATTGGTTTATTATTAAAAGGATATAACTTAGGAACAGCCAGATGGAAGAGATGCAGAGGGCAAGTTATGTGGGAAGTGATGGGGAAATTCTGGGCTCTCTGGAGGAGCCACGTTCCCCAGATCTCCACATGTTTCTTTTGATGGTTTTTATGGAGACTTCATTACATAGCTGTGATTAATTAAATCATTGACCCTGGGTGATTTAACTTCATCATCAGTCCTCCCCTTCCTGGACACTGAGGATGGAACTGCAGGTTTCAACCCTCTAATCACACATGGTTGGCTCCCCTCGCAAGCAGTCACATCCCTTATATGGTTTCCAAAAGTTGCTCCATTAACATCTCTTAGGAAATTCCAAGGATCTTAGGAGCTACTTGCCGGGAAAAGTAAACACAAAGATCAAGTAAGTAGTATAATAAATCATAATAACGCACAGTCTAAAATATGCTTTTCAAAATTTATTTTAATTTTCAAAGGACCTGAGGTGTACAGACTCAATCTGATAATACCCTCAGAAATAAGAAAGCATGACAGAGGCAAGGTAGTCAAAGACACCAGGTGAAATATACAAACAAAAAGTGGCCAGAACATCTATAAAAGTAGAACTTGGAAGGACAACTTGCTGCAACCTCCCCAGGATGCAAATTCCATCATGAATAATAAGCAGCTCTGAAACTCAGCCTGCTGTAAGTCAGATTGTCTATCTCTATTTACACTCCAGAAAGTCATTGAGTCATTGATTACTTGTACAGTAATCAGCCTCAAGTGACCAGAACTTGATAAATAACCAACGGCTTCTCTAAAATTTGTCCCCTATTTTCAATTTAGGACCAATTAGAGTAAAAACAAAAGTGGATCTCCAACCAATCATGTAAGATACACCACTTCTAGGTTTCTAGCTAACCCACTTAACATCTCCCCCATGCCAACTGTCTCTAATCTGGACAAAGCTAAAGACTTCCCTTTTTCCACTATAAAACTTTCCAACTCTTCTGACTGTCACTGAGTCTCTACTAAGACAGAAGTACTAAATGGCTCAGTAGAGACCATCCAAATCAAAATCTATGACAAGGGTGCCCCCTAGAGTTGTGCAAAATACAATACACAATCATATGAGGCATTTCTACTTTGGCTTAGTCTTGGCTCATGAAAACAGGGCAGTGTAGTACTCAGAGAGTCAAAGTAGGTATGGCAAATGAGTCCTCTTATAAATCCAACTGCCGCACCTCCCCAGAGGCACCTAGAAGGGGATAAGATCAATTCAAGTCATTAGATGCTTGCCCAGGTTAGCAATCCTACACAGTCCAGATTGCTTCTTAAACAACTGTTTTCTTAGGACTCCAAACTGTAATCCCAGCATCACCACCATCCCTTTGTCTACCAATCATTGCAAAGGCCAAGTTCTCCATGAAAAGATTGGAGTCACGTCCTACATATGTATGGATATTGATACCATGCATCTCTATCTGCTCTTCCGTCACCAGTTTATCCTGTTCTCCTCATTGGATCAGCTCTTTTCAGCCTAAGGCCCTAACGATGCAGTGCCTACCTTAACACTGAATTCATATCAGTTTTCAAGGTCCCAGGTCCTTGATCTCAGTGTAATTATTTCTTATGTCTGGGATCACACGCAAAAATAAAATCCCTATATTAAGTATTATCAGCACCTAAATAACTGCCATGGATGCAGTAAGGAAGATGAAGAACTTGAGAGATGGTACCTCATTTAAAGGGGGCAAGCAGTTCTCCAGCCAATTTTGTTGAGAGACAGTGGTGACGTGGTGCATACATGTTTGTACAAACAGATTTTATGCATCTCTTACCAACTCCACTCCAGTAACATCGCATTGGTATCTTGAAATCAGACGTGCTGGGAATACTTGCACCATAGAAATTGACAAATGTTACAAATCAGGACTCTTTTTTAAATCCTTTTTTTAAGAGCTGAATGTTATAGATTTGCCCAATACATCACTGAATGTAGGTCAAGTGTTCCTAGATCCTCCAATATTTCAGGAGAAGCAGAAATTCAGATGCTTTTATAAATATTCTTACTTTTTTAAATGTCAGAAAATTAAATAATACTAAAACATACTGGCAAAATAAGTCATCACTGTGGGTCACCTGTAGCAACCTTTCCTTATGGTAATGCATCAGAGCCTTGTTTGTGACTTCAGCTCTCTAATTTACACCTATAAAAATTGAGCAAGAGTCTTGAAGGAAACAGTACATTTGTTAAATCCTAAATGATTAACATTTATCACAGGCGGTTTCTTTAATATCCTTGCATGTGAACAAACATTTATTATGTTATGCTAAGAAGTCATTGTGGATATGAAGTCAATTTGAAGACTGAAATTAAAAAGGAACACTCTATCTGTTAAATCAAAGTGATTCATAGATATTAATGGCATAACCCTCTCTTGAATAATGGGATACCATGTAAAGTAGTTAAAAAAGATAAAATGCACTGTAATATATGTGTGTTTAGTATTATTTATACATACATGACACATACATACTTATACACAGTGAAAAAAATAATTAGAAAAAAAGAAATACCGAGAAAATGGAATGATCTCATATAATAGTAAAGACAAAAAGTTAAAAAAAAAAAAAAGGCAATCAATTTTACCTGAATCAGAAGAAATTATAAAATTCTGATCTGATGTTAAGACAAGAATATAGTTGGACCCAACTGATGTCAGAGAGCTTGATATTGAGGTAATAAACATTTTTTTTCTAGGGGTCCTTGAGTTCTCTGTCAGAAGCCTTTGGTTTCATCTTCCTCCCCATCTCTGGACACATGCCAACATCTCTGGCACTATCTGTTTTGTCAATAATCAGTGATCACAGAAATTTCAGACAGTGCATTTTGCATGTCCCACTGGAACTTCCTGCCAGCAGCTATGATGATAACTCATCTTTCCTAAGACTGGGCATTGTTATCAGGGTTTTGTATTGTAGTGTAAGCAGGTTATAAAGATAAAACCTCTTCAGGTTAATCACTGTTACACTGAAATACTAGGATGACATTTAATTCAGAACCTCCCATGTAATTAGGAGCTATAATCCTTTCACTGGTGCTCTTCAGTGACTTATTCCCAAAATGAGTTAGAAGTTTTATAAAATTTAGTAAAAAATAAAAACTTAAGAGCGAGAAACCATATACAGAGTTGTCTAAAGGGCAGTGACATTTTACAGACTGGAATTCAATTGTGCTGGCTTCCCCTTCCATAGTCTCTTTTCAGGCACAGTTCTTTGAAATGCAGAGTCAGTGTTTCTCATCCTTCTTTGTTTATGATGCAGATGAAAAATGTATGTCGCACCATAATCTGCCTTGCATACCCTTACAAATTTTCCATCTTTATTGCCAGTAGAACAGAGTCCTCATCAACTTTGAAATGGAAAGCAGTTCAGGATAGAACTTCTCATCCTTTTACATTAGTTACCTCGTTAAAATGATCTGAAAATCATCTTGACTCTGCATTTCCTTTATTAGTGACCCAAGCTCCAAATAAAGATGACACCGAATTTCTGAATTTTAACAGGTCATTGCAATTTAATAGATGAGTGTGCTTGTCCTCATTAGTATTCAGAAAACGTAGCTGCTCTAATAAGCAATTTAAGGTTTTGCTGAGGCAGAAAGAAGAAAAAAGATCTCAGTGTATTGGGTACTTTGAGATGAACAGACTATCAAGCAAGCCCAGATTTTTACATAATGCACTTACAAGTGTTTTAAAAAAAGATTCACCCTTAAGATTCATTCATGGAAACCAAGCATTGTTGGAATTCTCATGGCACTGTGTACTTAGGTTTTAAAAAAAAATCCACCTTATTCCAAATAAAGGGCAGTCTTTCTAAAGTAGAAAGTTAAAAAATGGTCGAGATAATGATAATGCTGATAATGGTGAAGATAGTAAGGTACATCAAGATAGAAACTAATGGGAATTCAATAAAATTATCTAACACTCTGAATTCTAAGATTCTCAAAATGGTGATCACATTTGAACAACCACCTTGGAAGCAAGAGCTTCAACCTCATCAAGTCTTCCAATTCCTTCAACCCTGACTTCCCCCAGATAGAATGAGAAAGACATAAAGTCTTTTATGACTTAATCTCAAAAACTACACTATAACTTTCAAGTGCGGCCCACCCTTGAAGAATTAAGAATTAAGCTTTGCCTCTTAAAGGGGAGGATATCAAAGATCTTGATGACATAAAGGCATGTAGTCATCATGATTAGCTCACATGGATTATTTTAATAGCATTTTTATTGCCCTTTCTGAATCCTGTGGCATCAGCTACACTTCATTTTATACCCAACAACCAAAGTGATTACATAAAATAAAAATCAGGTCATTTGGCTCCCTTGATTGAAGTTTTCCAGTAGCTTCCCATTACACATAGAATGAAATCCAATGGTCACCAATGCCAGCAGGCTCTGTGAGCCATTCTCTGCCAACATTAGGAACTTTCATTTCCACCGATTTCACTTTCATTCTATAATCCAGAGTTTCTCCATCTCAGCACTGCTGTCACATGGGGCCAGATAATTCTTTGCCTGTGAAGTCTGTCCTGAGCATTGTAGGATATTTGGCAGCATCCCAGGCTTCTACCTGCTAGATGCCAGTAGACCCTTCAATTGTGACAACCAAGAATGTCTCTCTGCATCACTAAAATGTCCCTTAGGGGCATAATCACTTTGGCTTGAGAAGCATTCCTCTTGCCACATAGGCCATAGAATTTGACAATGTCTTCATCATATATATTACCACATTGTCTACCTCTTCTTTCTTAAATTCAAAAACCACAAAATAGAAGCTTATCTCTTATTAATCTGAGGTCTCCAGCACCCAGAATGGCATGTGCCACATACTTCATAGCTCTAAATAATGAAGGATAACACCCCTCAATTCGGAATTTTTTAATGTCTCTGATTTCCCTATTCAAAAATTTTACCTGAAAAACTGAATTCAAATTTCACCTTTCCCAGGAATCTTTACTTCACCTGAAGAAAATATTGTTTATATAGCTACTCAATATAAATTTTATTTTACTGTGTTTGCACATCTACCCTCTTTCCTGGCCTATGTACAATTTGCATCCTGAGTGTATAACCTGGTACCTTGTTTAATTCCTAAAAACACTGAAACAACTAACACTAAATACACAGATACACATAATTTCCGGCTAACAAAATGTTACAAAATGAAAAGCAAAACCACAAAGGAGGAAAAGGCAAATGTTGCCCATAAAATTAGCATGCTTCCATTACAAGGCAGAAAATTAGATTATGAGCTGCTTAGAATTCAGGACAAAAAACAAGGAACAATAACAATTTATATAAGATAGATAAACATTTACTAATTATTTAAGAAACATAATTTTTCCAAAATGAATTTCTGAATTCCATTCCTCATATTTAGAAATATGTATCAGAAGATAATATCTTCAAATTAGGACTTAGATTAGAGAAACAGTTTCTAATTGGCTCCAAAGCTATTTGCTTCCTAGTCCCTGGAGCCTGTGATTATTGCCTTCTGTGAGAAGAATGAATATTACTTTATTTGACAAAATACGTGGTTAAGTTAAAAATCATGAAATGGGAAGACCAGCATTGCTTATCTGGGTGGGCCTAAATGTTATAAGCATCCTTATAAGAGGCAAAAGGAGGTAATCAAAGTGGGGGGGCGGGGTGTGATGTGTAAGGAGTAGGGACACTTGAAGACTCTACACTGCTGACTTTTAAGATGGAAGAAGCAGCCATAGGCTGAGGAACAGGGAAGAAAGCTCCAGAAACTGAAAAAGTCGTCTCATCTGGAGTCACCCAAGAATCACAGTCCTGCCCTACTGACAGCATGACTTGAGTGCAGTGATACTGATTTCTGAATTTGAATCTCTAGAACCATAGGAAAATACATTTGTATGGTTTTAAGCTACTAATTTGTGGTGATTTGTGTATTAGTCATAGAAACATAAAATAGGCTCAGTATTATAATGACCAATAATAATGGCTGACATCAAAGTTTAGCACTACGTGTAAGCAATTTTGAGGCAAAGATCATCTTGTAACATATCATATTGCTAAATATTGTAAATATATACTTTCTAATATTGAGGTGAGAACTAATCTGTGTCTTTTACAGTGTATAGATTTGGGGTAGAAAAAGCTATTTATTCACGAAGAATAGAAAATATAAAATGGACCTTGACCATTGTGAATTAAATCAACAATATGATACTATAAATAGCTAACTATATTCAAGCTACCTTGAATGAGAGAAAAATAAATCTTTATCAGGAGAAATAGGGGAGTTATCGGACTCCTGGATCTGCGAATTTACATAATTTCTTTGGAACTCTTCTTCATCTCTCGGTCTGCTTTCCCTGAGAGTTGGCTATTCTAAGAGGCAGCACACCAGAAACCTGATAACAGCTCTACAAAAATGTGACCATCAGGTCAGTTATTCTGCCATTTGTTGAAGCTAATAAAACAGTCCTGCTTATTGATCTTGTTGTTCCATTAAGCAGAAATGCCCCCAAGGACAACTGCAGAGCAAAGAGGAACCAAACCAAGCATGGAAACAAATGAGGGACATGTAAATAAAACTTGTCATCCCAGCATCTGGACACAATAATTAAACATCCTGGGATTTGAGGAATCCATCTTTACTGGCATCAGTTCAACAAAGGTATTGCTTTATGCTTATCATCCAACTCAGAAATATTTATTTTTGATACCAAGTGGGAAAATGGATTTTGACAATATATTATCACATTAAAATAGAAGGTGCTATGAATGAAAATATAATCATGACACAGGAAGAGATATACTACAATTGTTTATAATAGGGGCATTGGCTCCGGGTGATTTGCATTTAATTCTAAGACCTACTTGCTCTATGTGCTAAATTGGGCACATAATTGAGCCTCACTCAGATTCTTTCTTTTTTTTTTTTAATATATAGAATGTGGCTAAGGAAAATGATACTTCATCATAGGTTTGTTTGGAAGATTAAATGAGAAAATACATATATACTTCCTAACACACTAATACCAAATATTCAACAACTGGTCATTATTCATGGTTGTAAACCATTAATGGCTGTCACAAATAAAGGTTTCTTGTCTCTTAAAAATTAGAAATTGGACTATATGGAAACAGAAGCTCTGTCAAGCCCTCACATTTTATCTCTCTGCAAACTTTGTCTTCGGATCCTACATTCCCAAGCAGTTAGAAGTTAGCAAGAGAGTAGAATTGTGATAAGCTGAATGCATCTTGTCCACAGGGAGGGCAGCATTTCTGTTTCCTCAGTTCTGGCTCTAACCCTAGTGACTGCTGACAATTAGTGCTCTACCTCATAAACATTAAGTTCTTTTCTCCTTCCAGGAAGAAGGATGTCTAAATTTCATGACCTTTTTGTGACTGGATGGTGCTATTTCTGGTCAGTGAGTTATGAGAAGAAATGACATGTGTCCTTTTGAGACTGGAATATTTAATTGCTGGTTGAGGTTTCCCAGAGCACAATTTCAATCTAAAATGACAAATTTCAAGATGACGACTTCTCCATCAGCATTTCATTAGAGCAAGATGACATACACATACAAAACACTCTCCCAGCAAAACCATGATGGATATATATAAACATGATTAAGAAATAAACTTTTGTTATTTGAAGCCACTGAAATTTTCAAGGTTGTGCCTTATCATAGCATAACGCATTAGGTGATCTTGACAGATGCAGATAGGAATGTTTAGAAGGGGTGGATACCACAAAAAAAAAAACAACCTAAAGTGTGTGCCATTAGCTGGAATTAGGGGGTGTGTGGGAAGGAAATTACTCTGCAGAGTTAGAGGGTCAGTTTACATATTCTATACTGACAAAACGTTGTCTACAAGAACTTCAGAGTCCAATCATGCAGTAAGTGAATTTTTAGCAAAAGGGAAAAGGATGAAAAATATATTTTAGTATGTGTTGCTTGCTAGTAACTGTGTTCAGCAAGGTATCAGAAAAAAATTTTTTAAAAGAACAGAGGAAAGTAGAGCATAAAAAATATTTGACCAAATTTCAAGAAGGATAAGAGAAAACAGGGAGGGCCTCTGACCAGAAATTTATAAGGATAGTTGAGATAATAGCTTATCAACTTTGAATGATGGAAGATAAAATTATCTGAGCAATAATAGTTTAAAATTCAAATTTTCATCAAGAATCAAATGAAGGATATGGCTAGTATGCCTACTGTGGATAGAGTCAGGTAAACTTTTTATATCCTTTCAATTGGATGACATGATTTAGGGAAGGAAAATAACCACCAAGTGTGGCTTTCCCACCAAAGACTCATAGTTTAAACACACCTCCAAATAAATGGAAAAGCAAAGGCTTGGCATGAGTATAAAAAGAAATATACCAGACATGAGAATGAGTTATGAAAATAACTTTGAGTGTGATTATTGATAATTGGAACTGAGTAGAATCAAATATGTATAAGAAACATACATTTTTGAGAGACTGTTTTGACCGAAAGAATCATCGGTCTAAACCCAAAGGTCACTATTTTTGCTCAACACTTAAAATAGCCTGTGGGCTCTCAATCTCCACCGTGAAAGAAGCAGGCTGAGAAATTTATGTATCCCCCAAGAAGACTGTAGCCCCAACTCCTACTTTAGATCTGAACAAAAAGAATAATAGAACATGAATGATATTCCAGAATGTAGAGACCTGGTTCATGCAAGAAACAGACAAGGGGGCTCTTCTTGAGAGCAGAATTAAAGCTTAATCAAGAACTACTTCCTTCTTCCAGAGAAGGCCATTATATGTCTGCCAAGTTGGATATTTGAATTGTCACAAATCAGAGTTTTCTTTGTATTTCCATTGTTCCCATTTCCAAATGAGAGTGTTTATTGCAATGTCTTGTACCTTTTCATCATTTTCTAATGGGTGTATGAAAAGAGAGGGTTGAATAAATTAATGCTATGATTAGAGGGGACTTTGAGGTAGTTTTCCTTAGGGAGAGTATGAGTATATCTTGTATATGAAGAAAGTTCACCAAATATTTGGTGACCAAAGGAAAACTGTGGTAAGTTGTACATTTATATTTAGTTCTCTTCTTTTTTTTTTTCAGTAACATGAAAAACTGAATTTTCTGGTTTCCTTGTTTTTGAGAGAGATCATGTGACTAATTCCAGAATGAGTTGTCAAAAGAAGTGATAACTGTTGCTTCTAGGAAGAAGAATTTGTTTTTGTCTTATCCTCCAGAACTCTGTTTCCTTCTACTACAAAACTCCTCAACTTTCGATCAGTCTTATTCTAGAGAGAGGATGTCATTGAATAGACTACTATGCCAATTTGTGTTGTACTTGCAGTGGGAAAGATACTGTTTTTAAGACTCTAAAATGTAGAGGCTGTTTGAGTGCCCCTACAGTATTGCTTTGGCATTTGCAATTCTTAAAAATTCTCATAGTTTTCTATTGTAAGCATCTACATCATTCTACATGAGCATTTTTTGGTTTTGTTTTATGTGATAGGTCCATGAGAATCAGGTCAGAATATCAGTCAGCTGATTCTTTGAGAATTCAGCCAATGAAAGATGTGCATTGAATGACAAATACCTAAGCTCCCTCACTCCTTCCACACACCTATGAAATGCATTTTACAAAAACTCCTAAGATTCCCAGAAGGACTTGAGCACCAATGGACTGCAGTGATAAATTGCTCAATAATGTGCCAGGATTAAATTCCTTCTCTTTCCTGTCCAACTTCCCCATATATGACATGTTTCCTATATAAATTACTTGTATTCAAATCCTCAGCTCAGAGTCTGCTTCTGAGGAAACTCAGAGCCATTAGCATCTTAGCTCCTAGAGAGTAATTTCGAATACAGATAGAAGGATGAAGGAGGGTGAGAAAGCCTTCCTGCTGTCTGTATTTAGCAAGCATATTCTTTGCCTTAGACATTTTGTTTAAAACAAAAAATAAATAAATAAAAGAAGCAAATATAGTATAGTATAATAGTAATATACCTACCTGGCACATATACCAAGGGATGCTCTTTCTAAGCATTATCTAAGATTTTCCCCTCACATTTTTCTGGTTAACCTGTGTCCTCCTCTGCCCACAAAATACAAGTTCAATTTTATTAACTGCTTTAGGAGAAAGGAAGACACCATCTAAAAAAAAATTGTCAACTCCCATCTGTGAAAAAAAAATCAAAATCATGGTTAAAATCATGGTTTTCTTGAAAGAAAACTCATCTTGAATACTATGAGTTTGTCTTTAAATAGCAAGAAGAATATATTCTGAAACAAGAAGATACAGTATTTACATATAAATAGAACATTGGAAGAGACTAGTTTAAGAATCATTCAACTCCATACATGAGGCTAAATATGAATTTGCATAGCTGGTGGTGAAAAGGAAAATTAGAGGGGGCATAAACACAAGCAAGATACTAAACTAGGATGTACTTCATGAGGCAGAGAGGAATTAACAACTAGAGAGAGCTCCAAATATCCCACAAAAGTGGGAGCCAAGTCAGTGTACAACAGGTCTTCTGTGGCCACTCAAATGTGCAAATATGCATTTCCACAGGCTGGAGTCCTATTAACCTATGATAACTATCCTGTGAGGGCCTTCCAACAGTGTCTGATCCCCGATATGGTGCACATGAAAAGTTTGAGTGAAAGTGCCATTTGGGGTGCTATTGTTTTGCTCAGACCTTTCCAAAATTATAGAACCCCCAAACACTCATAAGCTCCCACAATAATAGTTCGATAACCTAGATATACAAAATACATGGCAGCAATATGGGAAAGTATCCATCTCATTTGTACTTGAATGGGGACTAAACAGAATCAGGTCAAGATTTCCCTTTGTTCCAAGTCAGGAAACTCATGAAACCCACCAGTCTTATACAGATGTTAAATGGGAGCGGAATAATATAATAAAATGAAGAATTAAAGTTTACTGATATCTAATATTTGTTACATAAAATAAGAATGCTATATTTAGCATATTTTAGTAGATTCAGCAAGTATGTCAGCCTAGGCATGGCATGTTAAAACTTTTCCTAGCACATTAGGTAGGTAGTCACTATGCTAACACAGTTCTTCATTTACCAAATATTTAGTGAATAACCAACGTAGTATGTCTGTGTGAATTATAGGAAGTTTTGGGGTCTAGGTATTGAATTGATGCACAGTATTTGCATCAATCTTCTTCTTTATTTGCAGTATCATCAGTTTTCGAGATTTAAGTTTAATATGTTGATTCATCCCTAATCCATATCCCCAGCCCAGATCTTTGCTCTGATCTCCAGATTTAATATATCTCACTGCTTACTTGCCATTTCCATTTGTATGTCTAACAGTCATCTAGAATGGTATTCAAAAGAAATCTATTCATTGCTCTCTCTACAAGTCTCCCTATTCTAGCAAAATACCCAAATCCATCCTAATTAGAAAACAAAGGCTGGTTTCCTTGTCGGGTTTCCTTGCCTTCTCACTGCAGATGTTCCCTGGGACCCACCGCCGAAATGTGGTATCAGTCTGAATTTGCCTCACCCTCTACTGCTAAACTGTAGTCTAAACTCTAAGCATTTATACCTTAATTATTACATTGATCTCTGTGCTTTTCTTGACTCATTCCTGTTTTCTGCATAGGAATCAAGGTGATCTTTTAAAATTGTAAAAGTTTCTCTCCTTCCCCTGAATAAAAATCCCCAGTGTTTTCAAACTATGCTTAAAATAGAAGTCAAATTCTTCTCCTGGCCTAGAAGTCCTACATAAGTGAGACTCTAGTAGATCACATCTCACTAAGGTCCCTCAGACTGATGATACTTGAACCATATTGTCTTCTTTCGTTTCTATCACAGTGTCTCTACAATTGTTTTTTTCTCTTGTCTAGAAAGTTCCTCCTCTCATTCTCTCCTGTTTTAGATCTTGGCTTGAACATTATCTCCTCAGTAGTATCATTCCAAGCTACATGAGCTGCCTTTGTCCATCTCCTCGGCCCAACTCAGTTGTTAATCCTTACATTAATTCTTGAAAGAATTTACCAGTATTGGAAATAATACTTATTATGGCTTGTTTATTTAGTGTTTATTGTCTGTCTTTCATCACTAAAATGTAAATTATGCAAGGGGCCCTCTTCTGTTTTCTGCTGTATCTCTAATTTCTAGAACAATGTTGGCACATAGAAGGTTCTCAATAAACGTTTTTAAATGAATGAAAAATATGATTTCTTGAACTGTCTCAAAATGTGACTGGTTGGTTCTTATATCATGCCATTCACCAGGGTCCTGATTAATAGGTACATTTGTATGAGAGCAGAAACTTTGTTTGCAGCAAATATTTTTTTCCCTTCTCTAACTACTCTCCCCTTTCCCTTTTCTCCAGGAGTTTTTCTCCACTAGGTTTAATCACAGTATGTTTTTGCTTCTCCCACTATAGAAAATAGAAACAGGCCCATAAACAGAAGTAGGAATTTTTGTGACATTTTTATAAAAATAATTTCCTTTTTCTTCTCACCCCTTTAACCAGAAATCTTCATTTCTCTTTGCAAGTTAAAATTCTGTATATGACCTTTTAAAACCTTTCTTATGATGAAATTCTACTGAGAATAACCACTTATATTTGTATGTGGATTTTTAGAACAGATGAAGCAAATCACATATCTTATTATTTTTAATAATCGTTTAGATGGTCTTATAGGAATTACTATTCTTGTTTAATAAAGATTGCGACTAAAATTAAGGGAGGCTAAGTGGTTTGTCCCTGGTTGAACCCTGACAAGTGATGTCGCTGGAACTGGAGGCTAGTTATTTTTATTCCCATTACAATTAGGATTATAAACACAAAAATATTGACCCTAAAAATATTCATAAAACAGAAGTGGACTTCCAAAAAATAAATTCCATTATCAATAAAATGTTCTCAGGATTCTTTCATTAAACCCCATAACATCCATTATATTTTCACTGAAAAAGATGATCATGTAGGTAACCCTATAAGCAAAGTACTTATTCTCATTCCAAATTTTCCAGATAGATAAATAAAGAGTAGATATCTTAATGAGTCCCTGCAATGGGTTATATGGTATTGCAAAGGGTTGTGTCTAAATAAGCAGAACAGAATGAAAGCTACACAAAGTATGTTAATTCAATTAATAAAGGATAAAGGAGATTAGGGATTTGTGAACTCTCAGGTCTAACACTCTAACTGTACTTTCTTAGACAATTTTACACCCCCTTAATAACTTTTTATGACTCAATTTTATCATGTCCAAAACAGGAATAATAAAACATTATCAGTCTTCACTAAATTATACTGTGTGTAACAAATAACTTCTAAATCCTCATGGCTTCACAAAATACAGATTCATATCTTGCATGTTATATATGTGTTGTGTTTTCTGTGTGATTACATATAACATGCATTGTTCTTTCTGAGATCCAGGCTAAACTGTTTCCCATACCTGGAAACAGGTTTATTGTACCATTTGGCTATGATCAGTGGACAAAGAAATGTCCTGTTGCCAATGCGTGTTTGAGGAGAAGAGAAAATAAGTTGAAGCAATAAATTGATTTAATCTACCACATAAGGGAATATCCTTTATAAGACTATGTCTACGATTAAATAAATAAATTCTTACAAAATGTTTAACTTAGCTTAACAAGCCCTGAAATTACTGTTAGACATGAAGACGTAGTTAGCTTAAGTTAAGTATCTCTTCCTTGATTCCCTATCCCTTGCAGAGCTAATCAAATTGGAAGTAGGGAACTGACTCTGAGAATGTTCTGAGCAACAGTATGTCATATGATGTTCACAGACCTAACATCTTAGAGAGATGAATAACTGTGTTAAACTAAAGTATTTCTATCAACGCTGAAGAACTTTTTCTTGCACAGATAAAAATACTATATAAAGTGTGATATATTCACTGAGAAACCATAGTTATAAAGGTGTTCTCCACTTGCTTTCCTGTGTGTATATCTTAGGGTCTCTTGGACTCAGAAGATATTCTTCTAAGAGAACTAACTTGATTTTATTTGGGGATTCTGGATTTCAGTTGTTGTTTTTTTTTTTTCCCTCATCTCAATGATCACCTCCCCCAGTCTTTTTACTCCTTCCACCTGTCATCTCATTACTTTTATTTATTATATTCTTTTGTATCTAATTTACTATTTCCATCATTCTCTTTTAGACTAACCCTCTTCAGTAGAGGTTAACACTGTGTCTTACTTAATCAATATGTAAATAGGTTTTCTCCCAAACCCTGATTAGTCAGAATTGTAATTATGTGTTTCTCCTATTACCTAACTTCTCATTGTAGATACATTTTCAGGAAGGTAGAAGATGGAATCACAAGTTAAGTGATAATATATCAAAGTAAAGAAAATTTTTTTTTAGGCTGATTGAATTTATTGGTATAGATTTTTTTTGCACAAAATCCCACTGTTTCTACGCCTCTGTCAAGTACACTTACACTGTGAGACGGGAATCGTTGAAGTTCATTATACTGAAAATTACTCTCATTCTATTACTGCTCATGTCCTGATGCTATAGCCTTTGAATATCAGGTCTGATATCAGCTTGAGATTCAGTCCTATGACAACACATTCAAAGCTTTTGCCTCCTCTCTAACCCAGCCATCATCTCCAACTCCATACATTCTATACTCCTCTAGACTTTCCTGCTTGAGAAACTCTACTCCATCTCTCCTATTGTAGACTATTGTAGACTACATGATTATGTCTCTTGAAAATTCATATGTTGGGACCTTAACCTTCAAGGTGATGGTATTTGGATTGGAGTCACTCTTATGTAGTTATGAGTTGGGACACTCATGATGGTAATAGTGCTCTTACAGGAAGAGAGGTCTAAGCTTGTTCTTTCTCTCTCTAAGCCTTATGAGGACACAATGAGAAGGCAGCCATCTGCAGGTAAGGAAAGGAGACTTCTCCAGGAACGGAAGTGGAAAACACCTTAAACTTGAACTCCTCAGCCTCCAGAACTGTGAGAAAATGCACTTCCGTTGTTTAGGCCACCAAGTCTGGTATTTTGTGTGGTAGCCTGAGTAAAATAATATACCTCTTTTACACAATTAATCAGTGAGTGCGCAACAAATATTTGTGAGAAGAAAAGAATATTGAAAACACTGAAAAGCATCGACATTTAAAAAACAGGTAAAGACATGGAATGAAACTAAAAATAAGTTGTATAAAACCTGTTGTATAAGATAGTTTCAAGAATTAGGGAGTTGAGAAACTTCTTACTCTGGCTAGGTGAACCCTTTCCACAAAATATAAAATTGCTGAAAACAACCAAGTTAGGCCTCTGAAAGTCAACACAATGCAGTCAACAAAATGAGAAGTATTTATTCTTTGGAAAACTGCTACAGTTTTAAATGAAATGAGGGAGAATCGGTGGCCATCTTGGTTGGCTCATCCTATCACTGTCATTTCTAGCACAGTCAATAAGAAGAGGAGTTTTGGGATACCCTGGTGGCTTAGCACTTAAGTCTGCTGAGCACAGTCCACAAGCATCTCAAGAACCTGGGCAGTTGGATAAAATGGCAAGTCAATGAGGCATTTAACACAGAGACCCTGTAATGAGAGAACCACAGAAAGGCTGGACTAGGATTCTGCACATCCATGCTAAAAACTACCTGCATGCAAAGAAGATACTGGAAAGAGCTTGGAAAACAAGAGAAGGCAAAGGAGACTCGAAAACAGGCTAAAATTTGAATGCATTCTCAAATCTATGTGAATTCAGTGGGCAGAGGGTATGGAAAACTTAGGGTCCTGGGGTGCTTGGGCACAATTTCTGCCTAAATCACTGACTCACCACGAGCTATGCAGACACAAGAGAATCCTTAAATTAATAAAATGTAAGCAGAGTCATCAACAGCTATACACTACAGGGAAGACTAATTTTGCTGTTTAAGTTCAAGCTAATTACTTGGGGAAAAAAGTGACAGAAAAATAACAGAATTCAAACTTGATACAGTATTGAAAATTTACCATTTTCAAAATTAAAGAGTGACATGAAAAGTATTAAAGGAAGCATAACCCCTACTCAGGGGGAAAAGGTAGTAAACAGAAAAGAATGTTTACTGATCCCAATGTTGGAGTTGTCAGACGCAGAATTCAAACTAGCTGATTGATGATAGACAGATAGATAGATAAACAGATTATGGGGGTATAATAAATGCATGCCTGTATATGTTAATGGAATTAAACTCTGCTCAAAGAATAAAAGAAACGGTGAGGACAATGACAGCAGTGGATATCAATAGAGAAATAAAACCTATTAAAGAAGTTCTAAATTTTTAAAATTGAGGTAACATTGTTTTACAACACTGTACACATTTCAGAGTACAGCTTCCTACCTTGACCAATGTCTACATCACACCATATCCACTGCCAAAGATGTATTATTCATCTGCCACCATCATCCTAAATTAACATGTACAATAACCGAAGTAAAACTACGCTAAATGAGTCCACCAGAAAATCTCAGAGGGCATGAAAAATATCAGTTACAGGAAAGACGATATATAGAAATCATCTAACAAGAAGTTTACTGAGAAAAAGACTAGAGAAAAATAAAAATAGTTTCAGAAACCTGTGAGACACTAGCTATATGACTTTATGTTTAGTGGGGTTCCAGAAGAAGCAAAAAAGATAGAAAAAAAACAGAAAAAATGTTTGAAAAATCTTGGTCAGAAACTTTCCATATTTGAAGAAAAAATACTATTGATCCAAGAAGCTCAACAAACTGTAAGCAGTAAACACAAAAACTATAAATAAAATAAAACGGTAATTACAATTATAAACATCAGAGTCAAACTCATGAAAACACAAATGCAAAAAGAAAAATCTTTTTTCTAAAGGAAAGGTGCAGGCAGGCATGTAGGCAAGCAGGCAGAGAGGCTGAAAGAGATAGGAGGAGAAAGGGGCGTTTTTAAAAATTTTCATTTTCGTTGTTCACATCTGGACCTGGGACTCCAAACCAGGCCTATGTGGACTGCATCCTTCAGAGGCAATTGACCTAACTGCTCCACTAGGGTGTGCCAAGAAGAGAAAAATCTTGAAAGCAGAGGAAGAAAGTAACTTATTACAACAAGGGTCTAACAACCCAATTAAAGGTGGACTTCTCATCAAAAACAAAGAAAGCAAGAAGGCTGTGGAAAGACATACTCAAAGTGCTGATAGGAAAAAAAGAAGATCATTTGAGGGTACTGTAGCTGATAAAATTCTCCTTCAAAAATGAAAATTAAATAAAGATATTCACATATTTTTAAAAAACTGAAAAATGTGTTGCTAGCAGATATATTCCTTATGAATAAAGGATGCCCTTCAGGCTGAAAGGAAAGGACGCCAGATGGGAACTCTAATCCAGGGGAAGAAATAAAGATCGCCAGAAATTGTAAGTATATGACATATGAATCAGAATCTAGAGCAGACACAATGTTTTATTGAAAATGCATAGTTTTCAACAAAAATTTATGAGACATGCAAAGAAACAGAAAAGTGTGACCACTGCTCAGGGGAAAAGCAATTTTTCTTCTATTAAAAATATGACTGTTTAAAGCAACACTTCATTGTTGGGTTTCCAATGTAGGTGTGAGGTGTATGACAGCAGTTGTACAAAAGAGCAATGAATGGAGCTGTGTCAGAGCAAAGCTCCCTGGAATTTTCAGTATTCACCTGAAGCTGATTTGTAATACGCTAAATAAGTAAACAGGGACCTCTAGAACAACTGTAAGAAAATACAGTTAAAATAAAATAGACAGTAATACACTAACAAATATTTTTAACCACAATAAAGATAATAAAGTAGGAAAAGAGAAATAAGTAAGACTTGAAATATACAGAAAACCACAAAATGGCAGCTGAAAACCCAACTACATAAAATTACATTAAATGTTAATAGATTAACTTCTCCAAGTAGAGAGTGCCAGACTAAGTATCAAGGCAACAAATAAATAACCAAATTTCTCTCTGAAACATACATTTTAGAAGCAAAGATATAAGCAGTTTGAAAATACAAGGGTAGTGTATGATATACCACATAACTAGTGATCACAGGAGAGCTAGTGTAACTTTATTACTATTAGGTGAAATAGACTTTAAGACAAGAAGTAGCAGGAGACAAATAGGGTATTTCATGATGGTAAAAAGACCAATAGATCAGAAGGAATTATTAAGAATTATTAGTGTATAGATACCTAAGAAAAATGTCTCAGAATACCTGATGCAAAAAGTTACCACTGAAAGGAGAAACAGATCAGTCAACAGTTGTCATTATTTATCTTAAAGCTCCTAAACATAAAATCAGTAAGAACATAGGACTGAATGACTCTATAAACCAACAGGACCTCACGGACATATGGTATAGTCCACACAAAAGCAGAATACACATACTTTGCAAGTACAATCAAAATTTCTTAATTCTATGCAATAGTCTAATACATGAAACTATTCTCCATAAATTGAGAAGGGTTCAATTCACAACTATATCAAATTAGAAATTAACAATACAAAGAAATTTAGTGAAATACTTTGGGGTTAAATAACATACTTTTAAGTAACCCACAGTTTGAAGAAAAATCACAAAGAAAAGTTAGTAAATATCTTTAATGGAATTAAAATGAAAACAGCATATAATTTGTGTGTGGGGGGCGTGGAATCAAAGATGTGATTAGAAGGAAATTTAAAGCTTCATCAGAACAAAGAGAAGAACTAAAATTAATGATGAATGGTCCACCTTAAGACTCTACAAAAAAAAATCAAACCCAAAGTACACTGAAAGATGAAATAATGAATATTAGAGCTGATATCAATAAAACAAAGAAAAAGAAAAAAACATAATCAATGATATCAAAAATTGGTTCTTTTGAAAACTTAAAACATTGATGAAATCTATTTTGCTAGATGGCAATGAGACTAGAAAAAATATCAAGCAATGTGATTTCATTTACATAAAATTTAAAACCAGGTAAAACTAATCTATAATGATAGAAGTAAGGATAATTATTTTCTTTGTAAAGGAAAGAAGTGATAAGAAAGTGTCTTTATGGAAAAATTCTAGGACTTTCTAACTATTTCCTGTGGTTATTGTGGACTTGGTTACATTTGGTGTGTTCATGCTTTTAACATTCAGGAAATTATATACTTGAAAACTGCAGTTTTTTATGCATGTTTGTCACACCTTAATAAATATTTTGTTATAATTATAAAAGAGTGGGTACTTTTAAAGAAGCATAAGTGCAATTGAAGAGAGCAGTAAAGGACTGTAAGATAAATATGAATAAAACACCCAACAAGAGTGACAAAGAAATATGAAAGACAATTAAAAGACAAAGACTCAGAGACTATATCCAAGTGGTCCTCAAATAAACCTGTAATTATTATAGATATTTAATTACTATATTAACTGTAATATAACTATTACAGTTGTTATTCTACCAACAAAGCAAATGCCACAACTAGACAACCTTCTAGACATATCCCATCTATCTTAAAAAACAGTAAAGCTTAGTCTTATACAACTTTTCCAAGAATAGAAAAAAGAGGAATATTTTGTACATAAGTGAAAATGCTCTATCACTTACTGGCCAGTGGAAAACAGTAGAGCAAGAATGAATTCTTCAAAGATACTCTATCACAATTGGGAACCAAACTTAAGAAATTACAGAATCGAGCAGAGAAGATAAAACAATTTTAAAACTAAAGCACAATGTTGTTTCACTTTCTCCAGAAGCAAGCATTTTCATTGTTTTCTTCCATATGTTGACTATGTTTCTGTACTCCAGACGTATTTGGGATGCTTAGATATGAATCAAATTAGGAGAGTAAGAAAACCGCAGTAGTAATAATTGAATCATCGCTGAAGTACCAATCAATGTAGTTGCCATCATTGGAGTATTAGTTTATCCCAGGTGGATTTCAGTAAGGAATCCTTCTGAACTTGGTTTAACTGCAATTCTTCTGGGCATATTATATCTGTAGAGCTGTGCATTTAAGGCAGCTTTGCCTTCGTCATAACATGTCTGCAGTGCTTCTCTCACCTCCTTGCTCTGGTTGGATTGAGTCTCTGTGAATCAACTCGTGTAGCTCAAGTTAGGGTATCTCAGCTCTAGATGAATTATTTGAACGAGTCTAAATGAAATTTTTGGCTTCTATTCAGAATTAAGTACAATTTTGTAAGGAAACTATATCTAAATAAAGAACTAAAAGAAGCTGCAAGTAATGAATAACTGAAGAAAAGATGTAGACTGGCTTGGAGACAAGTGCAGTAAGAAAGGCTTTTATTGGTATAAACTTCTGACCTCATGATCTGCAGAGAAGAAAACAAGATAATTAACTGGTTTTCATGTATGCAGAAAAAAATCAACCCCTGCATGATTGTTACAGTTAGATTTTTATTCAAAACATGTCATTTAGCTAAAGAATTAAGTGTGCTGCTTGAAAAACAGATGAAAAGTCCCAAGACTTCCTGTCAAGTTATTGTCCATGGAGTTTTAATTAAATTAGGTTAGATTTCAATCTATTTATCAAAGGATATGACATTTACATTTTAGGAGCGATGAGCCAATATCAAATATAATATTAAAAAGCTGATCTGTCAGCTCCTTTTGGATGGAAGAACCATTGTAGATCTTCCTAGAATATGCCTGGGTGTACAGCTCAGGAAAGCCTATAACTTGATCAATCAACCTTGTAGAAAACACAGAGGAACTGCTCTTTGTGAATCTGGCAGCTAAAGAAGCAATCATTCTACTTCATAAAAGGGATATGACATAATTGATCAAGGCCATTCTGAAGTTTATGGAGTCACTGTGTATGTACAAAGGGCAAACACCTGAGTTCTGTTATAAATGAAACATCAGCTGGGATCTAGAAAACTCCTGGGCAAATGTAGAGACATAGGCATGCCTAGAGCAAATGGAGGCATTAGAGCAGCTTGACCTCCTCAGCCCAATGCAGCGAGGCTAAATTTGTCTCAACCACTGGGCAAGTTGCCAAATCCCTTTAAGTTCACAGGGCTTCTTGCAGCCTTATTTTCCTCTTTATTTCTCTGCCACCAGCCTTGCTTAGGTCCCCATTACCTTTCCTTGGGAATTTCGGGTTGGAACATGGCAATGAACTAGTTCTGGTTGTTGCTGCCTCTCTTCTTACCTCTAAATTACCCTCCATTCTAATTATGTTAGCTCCGTCCCCCTAAATTTCCCATAATTTCTTGGTGCCTACTTTTATTATTTCATGCCATATTCCACGCCACATGTATAGTGCCACTCAATGCCATGTTGGGAAGCAAGGTGCAGTAGTGGCTATTATAGAGAGCCAGCAGAGAGAAAACGCATTCAAGGGCAAAGATAATAGTAAAATACAGAAAACTAATTAGGAAGTGATGATTTTAGTATCCTTTTATTTCATGTATTTTAATTAAATTTATAGCATTTAATTTTATTTGTGTTTAACCAGCTCACAAAACTATTGAAAAATTAACAAGAGACTCTTTCTTTTTAAAGAAAGTTGCAGGCAGGAATGGAAGCAAGCTGAAGCAGGCAGGAATGAAGAGAGAGGGGGAAAATCCTATTCATTGTATTTAGTTGTTCATCTTGGCTTTCATCCCAGCCCGAGGTCTTGAACCTGGGTCCTTAGGACATGTGGACTGTGCTCTCAACAGAAGGCAATTGACTAATTCTCTACTCCTTTGGGGCATGCCAGACAATAGACTCTTCTGAGGCTGTATTAGCCAGCTTCAACAAAAAAAAAAAGATTTATTGTTTTTCAGACACTGTAGAAGGCCCCATGGGGCTATGAAGTAGGTGCTTAGTAAAATTTAATGAATTTGAACACACATCGATGGCTTGGGACATACCATCCTCATCTCCTCTAGGTCCTGCCAAAATATTTTCAAAGACACTACAAGATCTGAATTTGATTTTGGCCCTGAGACCTAAGGAATGATTCTGGTGTTCATCCCATTACCTTTTGAGGCTCAACACTGTGCTGGAGGTGACAGAGAGAGAGAGTTTTCCCAGTTTGTTATCTTGAAACAAACATAGTGACTCCTGATTATCATATGTTCCTTGAATTTTCTTAGGACTATTCTTGGATTATCACTGTGAGTCTGAAATAACAAGGACTCAGAGATTTGAATTGGGAGCATTCAAAGGGCTGTACATAATGGCTAAAATTTGGTAACTGTGTAGATCTGTCTTAAAATTCAATTTACCTTCACAAATCTTGTTGTCTTAGATGTCATTAACCTGAGTGAGATTCCTTACTAAGTGAGAATTAAATTATTGGCTATGGTAATAAATCACTAAAAATCAAGCTAATGAAAATTATGCAAGTCCAGGGGATTTGGTTGTTTAGTGGACTGAATATGTGTAGGGACACTGCACCACCCCTCCACCCCATCCTTACTCATATGCACACAGTATTTTTATTAAGGCAGAAAACATATTTCTAATTCTCATGGTCTTTCCTCTACCTCACCTCCTACAGCCCTTGTGTATTAGGATAGCACATTTTTTTTCACTTAATTATATGTGATCATACCTAGTCCTTTAATTGTTTATGTTTGTCTTCCTGTTTTTCCACTTCTTCACTCTCCTCACTGCTTCCCATCACATGTCCACACTGCGCTGTAATCTTCTGAGATCTGACATCTCAACATTAGATTGTTCATGGATTTTACGAGTTTATAGTGTCTTGTGATGATTTAGACACAGAGGCTTCATGGAGTATCTGCAGAAATTGCTACCTTAATCTTGGGAGAGAGGGGAACAGAAAAAAAAGAAGTCTTCCCAAATAAATACTTCAGGTTTTACAAACTGTGGCGATTCTTAGAGACTACCTAGCTTTATTTCCAAGAAATCTGAATTTCCCTCACAGCTGGAGGTAATGATCTTGGATAAGAGGTTGTCTTCCTTGCTTCATTACCCAGCAAATTAGAATTACAGTAGAATATATAACCCCAACTCCAAACCTTTTTTACGTGGCAGGTAAACCACATCATCACAGAGGTAATGACCTCACACAGAGTTTTCAAGCCAGACAAAGAAATATTTCTTCACCTTTTCCTTTTTTGTTTTTGCCATAATCTTTAGTAAATAATCTTTTACAAATACTAAGAAGAATTTAAAACAATAGTCAGCACTTAACTGGAATAGGTGAAGAGGAATAAGATTATATAAAATGAAAGACTTTCTGATGAACTTTAACATTAATTTTTAAAACTCAAAACTGATTATGATGAGCCTGCTGATGAAATTAAATTCACAGATAGTCTATTTTAAATACTAAATAATCTGTGATGCCAATAGTTCAAACCATCTTCTTGGCATCTTCAAAATATTCAAAGTTATACGCTCTGTTTTAAAGTTTATGAACAAATTCATTAGGCAATTATATTTTTATTCATTTTTTCATTATTGGGATATAATTTGCAGAGAATACATCCCAGTGATCAGTTCAGTAATTTTAACAATCAACTATATTAATGTAATCACCAATCAGAGAAGACATAGAACACTGAAAATTTCTGACACTATTATTTGGCTAAATCTCTTTCAGAGGGAATTACTTTCTAACAATACAGACTTATTTTACCTGTTTAGAGCCATATGTACTCAGTTTCAAGTGTGTTTTCATCTTTGCCTTATTTCCTCGAAACTCTGATTTAAAAATATTTTTGTGTGTATCAGTAATTGTTTTTATTGCTCAGTAGGATTACATTGAATTTTGTAAGTTTATTTATCCATTGCTTTCTTGAAAGACATTTAAATTGTTTCCAGATTTTTATAATTATGAATACAGCTGGGAAAAAGCATTCTTGTGAAAGTCCTATTATGGTGGGGTGGGGGGCGCGCCCTGGTGTCCTAGTGAGTTAAACCAGACATAGTCCACATACATCTAAGGTCACTGGTTCAAGAACTGGGGCCAGCGAAACAAGCAAGATGAACTACTAAATAAAACATAGGTACTTCTTCCTCTCTTTTCCTGCCTGCCTACATGCCTTCATTCCTGCTTATAGCTACGTTTCCTTTAAAAGATAAATAATAAAATAAAAATTTGTGAAAGTCTGTTGTAGAACTATGCTTTCCTTTCTCTTGAACATATTTATAGATGTAGAAATGCTAAATTGTAGCATAGATATATCTTTAATGTAAGAGACTGAAAATGTTACACAAAGTGGTTGTATCCAGCCTTCCTCCAAAAATGGATGGAAGTTTCAGTACCTCTGCATCCCAGTCAACAATTCCTATCGTCAGACTTTTAAATTTTATTTTAGACTTCTAGTGTATTTTAAATTCAAAAATAAAGTTTTACTTTGAATTTATCTGATGGCTAATAATGTTAAACATCTTTTCATATGCTTAGTAACCATTCTTATATCTTCTTTGGTAAAATGTCTTCTCAAGAATTTTGGTCATTAAAAATGTTTAGAGTTTTTATATATATATACATATATATACATATAGATGTATGTATACAGCTATATGTATACATATAACTATAAAATTTTTCATTTTAATCATTTAAGTATACAGTTCAGTGGTGTTATTATATTTAAAATGTGCAATTATTAATAATATCTATCTTTTACATCAACCCAAACAGAAATTCTAACCATTAAACAGTTACACTTCATCTTCCCTTTCCTCCAGCCCCTGGTAATGCCTAATATACTTACTGTCTCTGAACTTGCCTATCTGTATACTTCACAAAGTGGAAATCCAATTTTTTCTTTTGTGTTTGACTTTTATTCATTTTGTAGAATTCATCTATGTTGCCATATATATCAGAACTTCATTCCTTTTTACCTAAAACTATTCCATTGTATGTGTATAGCATATTTTGTGCATCCATTCATCTGCTGATGGAACACTTTGACTGTTGCCATTTCTTGAGTATTGTAAATAGTACTGCAATGAGTATTCCCCATCATCTCTTTTTAACCTCCTCATACCTCAAATGCTACACTTAGCTAACTTCACTAAAATACATAATCTCTTGCTTCCGACATTTGTAAGAAATATCCTTATCATTAACTCCCAGATAACAAAATCCTTACTTATGATGTTCACCCAAAGCTTCTCAAGATTTCTTTATAGAATCTTCCCAGATAACCAACTCTACCTCCATGCGAAACACTCTAATCCTTTCCCCTCCTCTGTGGCTCCATCGCGTCTTAACTATACCTTAATTGTAATGCCTACACAAAGTAATTTTCTGTTTTAGTATCAGCCTTCCTCAAAGACTAACAACCTCTTGAGGATGGAAACTATGTTTTTTCATCTTCCCTTTCTGAGAATTTTTATAGAGCCTGATGCATAATAGATTCTCAGTTTGAAGAATGAGTGATTTAATTATTTCATACATTTTTATCTGAATCTCATGCTTAAAAAAACCAACAAACCTCTGCTGTGTGGAGAATATACAACAGGAAGAGTAAGACGGGAAACTTTATTTCATCATCTGAAAAATAAAAATGATCCCCTATTTTATAATCCAATTGAATGGTTAAGCAATAACTCGAATACATTGCTTAGGCAAACGACAATGTATGGAGCCTCCATGAGTTCCAGTCATTGAGAAAACAATGCTAAAGAGATGGAGGTGGATAAGGAGAAATCAGCACCAGTACTTTCAGATTCACGCGCACGCACACACACACACACACACACACACACACACACACACACACTCAGACCTATAAACTCATCTGACACTGTACCAAACATACAGTTTGTCACATGCTCTTCAATCAACAAAAATTTTTGATGGACTAGCATGTGCTGGTGCTATACTAAGTGAAGGGATAGAAAAATGAGCAGACATAGGCTCTGCCACTGTGGAACTTTATTATTCTTAGAATGGCTTTCATCAGTACGTTAGGTTCTCACCTCTTTGGAAGCTCAGAACAATGCTTTCTTCCTTGGAATCCTTGACTACTTCCATAAAAAGGTTGGGTGCCTTGAGTAATTAATGCTTATATTTGTAATTGCAATCATCAACTTAGTTCTCTGTTGCAGAAAATAGTCTTTGCACCTCAGGGCCAAACCAGGAATGAGGAGTTTGGGTGGATAAAGAAAAGGAACTTCATTGCTTTGCTAGGCAAAGGAGGTCACAATGACTCATGCCATAAGACTGTGGACCTACTGAGGGGAAGGAGTCAGTTGTTTTTATAGGAATAGCACAGCCTTATCTTCTGTGTTCTTGAAGTCCACTTTTTGTCCAGGCAGTGACCATAAGTTAAGTTTTATCTCAACAGTACGTCAGCACAATTTTATGATTATTTTTCAACTTCTCTCATATCTTCTGGCATCATCAGCTTCATTGTTTCTGTCTGTCCTTCCAGTGAATGAAGATTAGAGATTACATCAATTACAAGGGGTAATACGTGATGCAGGGAATGGTGAGTGAGGCACACTGATGAGACTCTGGTTCCATCCATAAAGAATTCGCGGAGAGAGTCCTTTGGTCAAGATCACACAGCAAATTTATTAAAAGCAGAAATAGCTAGTTGACGCATCCTGTGGGCAGGGAAAGTTACATCAATGAAATGCGTGTGTGTGTGTGTGTGTGTGCGCGCGTGTGTGTGTGTGAGACCTGGAGTAAAAACGGCATGAGTATCTAGGGCTGTGTCCTAGACTCAAGTTGCTTAGGTGGGGTCCTTGCTTTTGGGGTCTTTACTCATAGAAGTCTCAGGTTTTGCCAGTTAGTTTTCTACACATATATCTGCATACTGCCCTATAGATTTTAAGCTATATTGTCCCTGGATCAATAAGCATAATTCTGTTTGCTCACAATGTTTCTATAAGTAGTCATCAATTTCATAAGCTTTTACATTTTACAAATCACCCTGTTTTCCCCATATCACTCTATTCCACTTGATTATCATGTGCAAAATGAAAGAATTGTCTTTCTTTTTTATTTTGCTTCCCCAGTGTTCAACAATGCGCAGTAGAAAGGTAGGCACTAAATAAATATTTTTTAATAAATAAGCTAGCAGATGGTTACTTAGCATTTAGCAAGGTACTCATTGCACTTAAAAGCACATATTTCACCATCAATAATGATTTAGTGTTCTGTTACTTTAAAGATGACTCTAAAAGAGGAATGTTTCACCTCAAAAGGAAATGGTGTCATTTTAACTCTTTGCAGCTGAAGCTTTCACATTTAAAAAAAAATTCTCATAATAAGAAGTAGACACAAGATTTCATCACTCTCCTGCTGTTAACTTCTATACTAGGTGATCAGCAGGCTACTAAAACCTGACATCCCATTATTATCCCATAAATAACAATGCCATTGATTTATGCATCATTTCAATGTACCCTCTTCATGATAAGTTAATATCCCTCAGGAAGGAGCTAAAAATAATGAATGTTTGCAGAACATATAACAGAATCCATTTCCATAGGAGACCTATAGTGAGAAGATAATAGGATGAAACCATTCATCCCAGAAATTTAAATGCTAAGTAGTTGGGGGAAAAAACTTAAAAGCCACAATAGAATCTTGACTTTTCTGCTTGTAAATGGGCTAGATAACAATGATAGGTACACCAGATACCAATGTTTCATAGAATTATTTGCAAGATTCAGAAAATGAGAAGAGCTGGGTAGCATCATTTGGAAAACTGATTTCAAAATGTTAAATAAATGGTGTTTGATAAAGGTATTATGTACCTTTAGATTACTATCTTCTAATAGAATTTGGGTGTGTGTAGCAAGAATCTCTAGGGTTTGGAGAAATACTTATCGATAGGATTTCATTTGAAGCAGAGTCCAGTTAAGGATAACTAAATTTTCATAAACTTTTTTAGCCTAACATATGTAACAAGGAACAAGAAGATGATCAACTGTGTTAGAAAATGCAGTTAGAATTTCATTTAATATTTGGTGTTAAGTATACATATTTATCTTTTTCTCTTCCCAAAGTCATTTCAAAATGACTATAAAGGATTTTTAAGTGTTTAAATTTTTAAATGCCCAAGATTTTAAAGCAAGTAGAAAAATATGGTAGGTGAGAGAAGACAACTTATCAAAGAGATTTTCCTCACCACTCTCTATAAAATGGTAACCCAAACCCCCATTTCTTGACTTGATTATTTCTCTCCACAATACTTAACATGGCATAAATCATGTTACACTATAATTAACAATTTTATTATTTGGTTTGCTCCACTATAATTTAAGCTTAAGAAGTATAGAGACTTTATTTCTGTTACATTCTTAACATCTAAAACAGGTTGCTACAGACACATAATAAATGTCAAAGAAAACAATAACATACATTGGAAGAAGGAAAACAGAATAATAGAGCTGATTTACAAAATTAAAACCTAATGCTTGCAGAGAGAAATTCTGATGAATTCCAAGCCCATTCCTACCAAAAATTCCAGAAAAAATTGGAAAATCAAGATATGGGTTCTTTGGAGAACAGAGATGAGGGATTGGGCAAAAATTAGGAAAAATTATTTAAAATCTGAATACTTAAAAATTAGATACCTAAATCCTTTACCAAGCTTTTATTATATCAATAATTACATTATATGTTAATAGAATATGAACATTGTAATTAAAAGGAATTTGAAAGACTATATTAAAGTAAGCAAGATCTAACTATATGTTGCCTACAGGAGATATACTTTAAAAATAAAAATATAGGTTAAAATGAGTAGAAAATGCATAACATGCAAATCAGATATAAGAAGATTGGCATAGATTAATATCAGACAAAATGGATCTCAAGAGAAAGAGTACTACCAGATAAAGAAAGATATTTAATAATGAAACATGTAAGAGTTAAAAATATACATGTGCCTAATAAGTGAGCAGTAATATTCGCAAAGCAAAAATTGAGAAAATCAAAAACAAAGAAACAATTCAATATGTTTTATCTTCAGTCTCAGAAATGGATTTTGATGTGCTTAGGTTTACCTTTTTTTCCTTTCATAGAGTTAATTGAGTTTCTTGAATCTGTAAATTTACCCAGAGGTATATGCAACCATTATTACTTAAAATACTTTTTTCTGCTCATTTTTCAATATTCTAATTACATATATGTTTATCTTTTTATTATCTCAAAGAGCCCCTCACTCTGTTAAGTCTTTATTTGATCATCTTTTTTTCTTTCTATTCTTCAGACTGGATAACTTTTATAAATCTATTTTCAAGTTCACCGAGTCTTCTGCCATCTCCATTCTGTTGATGTGCCTCTCAGGTAAATTTATTTCAGATATTTTCAAGCATTTCTACCTAGCTCTCTTTCACAGTTTTTCTCTACTTATGAGGCATGTTTTTCTTTGCCTTGAATATAGTTATAATAGCAGCTTTAAAGTCTCTATCTGCTATTTCCAACATCTAAATTACCTAAGGTATATCTTCCATTGATTGTATTTTTCTCTCAGAAATGAATCCACTTTCTTAGTTCTTCAAATATCAAGTACTTTTGGACTGTATCCTGGCCATTGTGAATGCTATATTGTTGTAAAAAACACTAGGTTCAATTATATTCCTCTCAAAAGTATTGATATTTTTTCAGAAGGCAATTTACTTGGTTGGACTCAAACAAAAATTCTGTCTTGGGGTGGCAGCCAAGATCTCAGTGATGCCCTTTAATTCTCACTTGGGAGCCTGGAGTCTGCTTGTGTTTGAGTAGTTCAGAGGTCACTCTGAGTTTTGAAGCTACTCTCCACAAGGAATTTGAGGACCCACCCCTTTCAGTCTCACCTTTCTAAACTCTTCACTCACTTTTTTCAGCCATAATTACCCTAAACTCTACTGTTTGATTCCTCATGCCAGAAAAACTGCTTTCTATCAGAATTTTGTTGTTCAGGCAATCTAACTGTAGTCTTCGTTTATGCTAAAAGCTGCCAAACAGAAAACTATCTGTGATGTCCTCTTTTTGCTCTTCAAAAGCTACCTGCTTTATTTTATTTTATTTTTTTTTACCTTCCAGAACCTTCAGGTAGTTGCTTTTGTCTTTTGTATAGAGTTTATAGTTGTAAACTAAAGGTTGGTCTGTTAGAAAATTACTGTCATGCTGCAAAGAGTTCTCCTTCCATCATTTTTAACTGTCAAATCATGTAAGCGCTGAGAGCAAGATCTGCCATTTTTTGAAGGGTAAGAGGACAACAGCTCATAATAAAAACAAGGTGTTTATACTGAGTGTCTAAAAGAGGTAGGTAATAAACAACAAAGAATCTCTAACCAGAAAAATATAGCAATCAGGAATCTCTAATCAGGTCACCTTTAGGAATCTGGGCAGTATCTTTCATCAACAAGGATGAATTCAGACTGAAATCAAGACAAACTTCAGTCTTTAATGAAGCAACTAGAGATGGCAGTACTGATAAACTAGGAATCCACTTATTAAGATAGACTCAGGTGCAGGAAAGCAAGACAGAAGCCCAACAAGGCTCAGGAAGAGTCTTGAGTACAGGACCAGATAAGAACAGGTGTGCATTGTGGCATCCTGACCCACAGTATGTTGAAGAGAGAGTCTGTCTTGGGTAAAAGTTGGAACCCAGAACCTTGGGTAGAAGAAAGTTTTCAGAAAGACTTCAAATAACCTCAATTCTAAAACCATAGATGTTAGAGGAAGGGCCTGACTTCCATGTTGGTTCACAAAAAAAATGTAAAGTGTGCTGAAAGAAAAAAAATTGATAGCAAACTTAATAATGCTCCATGTGAAATGTTTCTTATTTGCAAGTACGTTATACCTACGTGCATGGTATTCATCATACATTAAAACCATTCACTTATTTTTCTGCTTCTCATACTATACATTAAGCTCCTTGAAATAAAGTTGTTTCTGAAAAATACCAGAATTGGTTCACAATAGTATTTATTAAGTTCCTTATAGCCCTATTGCCTCATTCCTTACGGAAGAGATCCTGTCATACATTTTATATTCTTTATAGCAGTGCTTACAACCATTATTGCAATCACCTGGGGATCTTTTATTCTTTTCAATTAATGATACTATCTATTATTTCTTTTGTTCACAATGCTATATTCCTTTTAGGATATTAAAATTGCATCTCAGTCTATATTTTACACCACAGACACCACCAGAGTTCAAGTGTCCTTCCAATTCCCTTCTTTCCTTCCCTCTTCCCATGCCTACTCTCCCTGGTAATCACAGGACTGTGTTCTGCTATTTTTGTTGGGATTTATCTGTTCATTTATTTCATTTCATGGTAGTCTATGTATGAGTGAAACAATGCCTTTTTTTTTTCTTTCTGACTTATTTTGCTTAACATGATCTCTAGTTACATGCAAAATGTTGCAAAGGGCATGATTTTATCTTTTATAATAACTGCATAGAATTCCATTGAGTATATATACCACAACTGTTGATGGCATTTAGGTCATTTCTCTGCCTTGGCTATTGTGAATCTGCTGCTATTAACATAGGGGTGTAGATACTGATGAATTGCTTATCTTCTGGGTATGCCCAGGAGTGGGATTTCTGGATCAAATGGTAGATTGATTTTATTAGTTTGAGGACTCTCCATACTGTCTTCCAAAGAGGTTGCACTAATTTGACTCCCACCAACAATGTAGGAGATTCCTTTTTCTCCATATCAACTCCGATACCTGCTATTTTCAGTTGTTTCGTTTTGTTTTTTAACATAGGTCATTCTCACTGGTGTGAGGTAGTAGCTCATTGTAGTTTTTAGTGGCATTTCTCTGTTGATGAGCGATAGCATTTATTTTCAGCTGTGTGGAGGCCATCTGTGTATCTTCTTTAATAGTTGTCTATTCAGTTATTTTGCCCATTTTTGATTGGATTATTTGCCTTTTAATTGTTGAGATATATGAGCCCTTTATATATTTTGGAGACTAAACTTTTATCTGATGTATGTTGTATATGTTGTGTGAATATCTTCTCCATGTCCATGGGCTTCCTTTTGTTTTAGCAGTGGTTTATTTTGCTCTGCAGAAACTTTTCAGTTTGATGTAGGCTACACCTGGGGATATTTTTTAAATGTAAACTCTAATTTAATACTTCTGGGGTAGGAACCAAAATTCTGAATGCCCTAAAAGCTCCCAGGCAATGCCAGCTGCTGAACTGTGGATCACATTTTGAGTGACAAGATTAATATGACTTCATTAGTAGAATTAATCTCATTTATTTGATCTGTTTGCTTGTCTTGAAGACCAGACAGTATCCTCTTGCTCTAATATGCCACCCTTCTAAGATTCCGAAAGAGCCACTATGTGATAGAAAAGCATTCTAACAATCAGGCGCATGACTGCCAGGCATATCTTCTACCTCCATTCTGCACTGGCCTCCCCTCTCTTCTCCATCCTTGTATTTCCCCCCAATGTTTTATCTTCCCATTTCCTAGATTGTACGTCTTTTGAGATATGCATTGTTTCTTTTTCTTTAGGCCAAGACCCTTTATATACAGAATGTTATGGTCCATAAATGTTTTAGTTATAAAATAAATGCAGTAGGCTCCATAGTCTATATCCAAACGAAGACAAACTGAGGACTTTCAATAATTTTACAAGTAGTTCCAGTCTCAAGCATCAGATCTTGAGGAAAACTTTTAGTTTGCCCCAACACATTCATGCACTATTTAGAACCTTCAATACACCAAAAACCCTTCGCTCTTAATAGGTATCAGGTATGATGCACATAACCATTACGTATATCAGGTAAGATGGTACTGAAGAGCACTCAGCATGACTCTGAAAGTGAACTTTTATATTAACAGCATTAAACTAAATAAATTTTATGTTATTCATTTTAGTGGATTTTGAAATCATCTTCCCTGGTATATCAGCATTAATTCTATTTCTGTGGAAAACTAATCTTGGTTAAAAGTTGGATAACTTTTCACCAGGGAGTGAGGATTTAGGTGACTGGACTTTGCAGGAAGTCCAACTCATTATATCTTTCCATAGGACTTTCCTTGGAAAATGTCTTGTAGAACATGAGGAAATCTTCTGTAACCCCAGAGGAGCTATTTGAATGTCAGTAATAGAGGAAGATGATCACTGAAGGGAAAAGGGCTTGTGTTCAGGGGCAAGTGGAGCCAATGCTGTGCCTTTGGTGAGGATTTCCTTGACAATTAGTTTAGATTGTTCCACACATCAACAAAAGTTATAAAGCTAGAGAGAGTCAATAGTAACCAAGATAATAATTATAATAACAATAATGTGAATAATTTGCTTTGGAATAGTGTTTTATAAAACCCATTGTATGCGTATTCTCACTTTACCACACAATGACCCTGTAAAGGACTAGGGGCAGGTATTCTGAATCAGTGTTACAAAGATGGAAATGGATGCCCAACAGAGATGTGAGTTTCTCAGCTCATGTAAACGTTAGGAGGTAAAACCAGGTTTCACACTTAGGCCTCCTAATTCTTAATCCCATGTTCTCCTACTCCATTTTACTCACCAGTTCTGTTAGCCATGGGTAAGCAGTGTGTGAAGTAGGAATGAAGTGATGTGTGAAGGGAAAGATACATAGAAACTAACTTTTCAGAAAGAGGGTGGAAAGGATCCTGGATTTTAGCCTCTGGCCCCAAAGCATGTGGCTGTGCAATATAGAAAGCCTATCTGAAGATGGGCTGGTAGAGTTCTCATAAATTGTTTTCTCACTCCCTAGACTTTTCTAGATGTCTGCATCTAGAATGAGGCCCAAATGAGATCTGAGAGCAAATTCAGAACCCTTAAGACTAGCAGGAAGGTTTAGGAGGTATTTATTCTTGCACAAGACTTTCTTAGTATTAATAGCCTATGACCTACATCCAGCAGAAATCAACCCCTTAAGGGCTAGAGAGGGAAGATGCAGACTACTGGTCTATTTTGAGCTGCCAATTGATCAATAAGCAGGATAAACATTGACAGCCTTTTTTTCTAATTATCTTAGCATCGATGCGTGTATAACAACATGACATATATCTTATGGAAATGGAAGAGTTCAGTAGTGGCTCTTGAGATGCCACTTAGAACCTCTCGACCAAGCATGGCGCCCATCCCCCAGCCGCTACCAGTTCCCAGATACACACAGGCTCTGACTGTCCTGGCATACAAAAAGCTGTTTCTTGACTCGATGTGGAGTAACTCCGTAGAGTCACTCACATTCCCAAACTCCCTGGGATTGGGATTAGGCTGAATTTAGATTCACCTGAAGGTACGTCTTTGTTCAGCTACTTTCTCAGCCGGATCTCACCTTCCTCAGTCCCTTATGGGTTTTACCTCATACCTCTGCCCCAACAAATCACTTACACAAGCATTCCCATGTTAGACTCTGCTTCTAGGGAACAAGACTGAAAATCAGGAGCAATATGCTAATCCAAAGTGATCATCTCAATTAATTATGCAGCAGGAAAATGGAATCTACATATTTCTGTGTTTATCTATATAATATAATTTTCTCTTTCTTAATGAACGGCAAGGTGTCCTATTTTATGCCTTGGGACATAATATGGCATTTTACTGATAACAAATGCTTACTTGGCTATGCATAGCATGGCAGGTTCTCTGACAAGGGCTTTAGTTCTCACAATAATTCTCTAAGGTAGGTTTATTATCATTCCCATTTTTTAGATAAACGAATTGTGACCTAGAGAATTAAAGTATTTTCTCCCCAAGATCATATAGACTGCAGAAGTCAGAACCAGGATTTGAACCTAGTTCTATGTGACTCCAGAGTCCAAGGTCTTAACCACCATATTGTATTATCTCTCTCCATACCAGATTCATACAAAATGACTGCTGAAATGACTACTCATTTGTAAAAATTCTTCGCAGACTCTACTTGGTCCATTCTCTGCCGTAAATCATGAAATCCAAACCATTTTGTTCATTCTAACATCTCAAGCCCCTCCCGCCTCCACTAACCTGGTGAGGATCAGGTTTGGCTGGGGCATTTCTCAGGGGACCGTGAAAGTACTTAAGGGCTGGAATCTCTTACTCTAGTTCTCAGTAGGCAGGAATAAATTCATACACTGGAGAAGGGTCATGCCTAAAACTATGATAATATTGTAGGCTGGGTACCCCAACAAACTGATCCTGAAACAAGGACTTAATTAAGTAGAATTGGCTTATTTGGGAGGTGATTTCAGGAAGCATCAACAGGGAAGAGGAGAAACGAATCAACCAAAATCTCCAGGAAACTACAGACAACACATCTCAGAATCAGCTCATCCTGGAGACAAGGAAACTGGAGAATTTATCCACCAACTCCCATCTGTCATTGATGGCAGTCTCCTCCGGGTGTGTTAACTCCCTGGGACTTCTGGCTATCGTGGGAGGAGGCTCCGCAGGCTCCTGCAGCCTGAAAAAGCGCTCAGTCAAAGCATTGTGGCGTTTGCAGTAGGAAGTCATCCATATATATGGGAATCTGCCTGACATTCACAGTGTTGAGGGAATATGGGGGAGGCACTGACAGCATCGCCATAGAGAACAAGACTGAAAATGGGTCATTGATCTAAGGGTTAGAAGGAAACGGAAGAACCATCAGATGTAGCCAGCCCAGGGCATGCCATGAAAACAAGAAAGAGCAAAGAAAGAATTAGCAACACAAGTAAATGAGAGTGGCCTGAATTAATACTAAGAGGATTGCTAGTGGCTGCTGAGAAATGCTCACCCAGCTTATTTGGCCTATTGGATCCATTAATGGGGACAGATGGGGGGAACTGTTAGAATAGTGAGTAGTGGTTCATACTGATCATGTATCTACCATGTCTCTGACTATCTCACTAACATGGCAGTAACACCTAACCTACTTTCAGAATGGAAGGATAAATATCCTCGTTCCTTTAGAAGAAAGTAGTCTCCTTTCCGCCCAATGGTATTTTTAACCAGAGAAGCAAAAACCTCACAGAACGTGAGATGTGTCACACATACGCAAGTGTGTGAGCTGTGCACATCGACTGAGTGCTGGTTTCAAGTCTAAAGAAGATGTCTTGAGCCCCCACTGGGAGCATTGCCTGTGCCAGGGGAGTGGTTTGCTGCTTGCTTTATTTATCTCACTCCTAAACTGAGGTAGGTGAAGTTCATTACTTAGGCGATTCCCTACTTGAATGAACTGTTCTTATAAAACTGCAAAACCAATGCTTTATTGAGTTCCAGGTGCATTAGTTTCCACATTTGGAGGCTCATTAGCCTTGCTTAGATTTATTAATAGAAGGAGCAATTGAAGTCGAGGAGGTGCTAATATGTCTATTGGAAGGCGTTTGTGTTCCTCATTCAAGGAAAAAGTGAATGAAATAATCATTGATGACTGTGTGCTAGAGTTTTAACCAGAGGGGAAGGGTTGGGCCAGTAAATTCTGCTTGACTTTTCCAGAACAGCTTATTTCAGAACTTCAGGATAAAAAGAGCTATAGGTCACCCGCTACCTCTCCCACACCTACCACCGCAGCTCAAATGCATTTTCTGAAGATAAACTGTGTCTTCAGCAGAAGCAGTCAGGCCTGCTGCCTGGCTCTGCTCTGCTCATGTCCACTGCCTTGGCCTTTTACTGAAGTCCTTAGATTAAACAAGTAAACTGAGCTACGTTTATGGATAAGTAATATTGACATCTGTTCATTTGCTTTAAGAGTGGGCAGTCTTCAGATAAAAAAAGATGTTGTATAGATACACAATGGGATGCTATTCAGCTAGAAAAGAAAGAGATGAACTCCTGCCATTGCAACACCATGAACGAACCTGGAGGGCAGCATGCTGACTAAGACAGATGAGTATTATGTATCATCACGCAAACATCTAGGGGCTTTAGTCTAAGGGTTACTGAAAGTTTTGGTGCTCCTAAATTGAGGTTAATATTATCGGCATTTGCTAAGAAGTCTGGCTTTAACACCTGGAAAAGCTGGGTGGCCACACACATAGAAGAGATGGTTAGCAAGTCCACAATTTCAAGAAGGGCCTCAATACTGTTATCTTAATTTGGTCCTTTTAGTTATTATCCAACCCTTGAGCAGTTCTCACTCTGTGCAGACCCTCGAGCAGTTCTCACAAAGCACTTTAGAAAAGATAACTGGTATTGAATTATTTACTATTCCTATGAGGTCAATATTCTTTTTTTCTCACCATGATTCAGATGAGAAAATGGAGGCAAAAAAAAGTAAGCAAGTCACCAAGGTCACATAGCCTGTAAGTGACAAGATTTGAAGGCAGATGGTCTGCTCAGAGTCCATCCTCTCAACCACTGGGCTTCTCTTCGCTTTATTTCTGAGGATTATTGTTTCCTTGTGGATTGTTTGGGTTATGTTACATATTAACATAGAGATGACATCAAAGTTTCTAATTATTAATCTTTCACCACAATAAACACAGCAACATCTATTGAGCATGTACCTTGTGCTGGTCCTGTTGATTTATTTCATGTGTTTGTTCATTTGATCCTCACTACAACTCTGTCAGCCTTTTATCTTCCTATCAGTTTTTGTAAATTGGAAGATTGAAGAGTAGAGACATTAGGTAATTTTCTGAAAATCACACATCTAGGAAGTCATGGAGGTAGAGATCAAGCCCAGGTATCTGACAAGAAGCCCTTCATTTATAGTCAAACCCTAGGACATGTCAAACTGGGGTCAAGTTGTTTCTCCATCAGACAGTAGGAACAGATTGGGTGAACAAACTGGGTGGGGTTGTGAATTCATCGGCCGTTTTCCTAAGAATGACAAGAGAGGGTAGTTGGAGTCCACATTGATGGAAACACCGACCACAAAGGAAAATTCTCACTGTGGACTGGCCAGTGCCTGGTGTTAGCAAAGGACCTGAATAGACAGCAGACAGAGACAGTGCAGAAATAGGGCAGCTCTCCCTATAGGGACACTGACTCCTCCAGGGCCAGGCTCTGCCACTCTCTTATCTAAACCCTGGTTTCCTCATCAGTAAAATATGGGCGAGGATAATCCCCACTCCACAGAGTTTTATAAAGAATGATTAAGAGAATAAAAGAAAAACTCTTAGTATCATTAGGCAGCTCACTATTATTGAATAAATGATAGTGAAAATTTCTAATCATTCTATCTACATCACTAAAAAAAACAAACACCCATTGTGAACACATGACAGTCGTGGTTCCTTTCTTACAGAAACCCCTTTATCCCTCTTGCCTCCTCCTAGGTCTCATTTGACTTTCTTTTCCCTTTATCTGGCTCCTTGGGGAAGAACAATGCCATCAGTACTCCTGATATCATATATGACTCTTTTCAGTCCTAAAGGAGTAACTATTATTTTCACTAGTAATGCTGATGACCACCAGCTGAATTGGTAGCATTTTATTTCACTGCATTGAGAGCTGCCATGTTAGGTTTCTGGGCCATAGCTCTCTGTTTTCTGCAATTTGGTGGGTGGTTGTGGCTTTTGGGTTTGTTTCAGAGACAATGATTTTGCCAACCCAATCTGCATATTCTATTTACTTGTCTTTGGAAGGAGAGAAACTGTCAGATCTATTGACTCTGCGAGCAAGGTCTGAGGGCCATGATTTTCTTTTGTCTCTTTCATGCCCACAAGTAGGTACAGGGCTCAAAAAGTCTGGGTCATTCCATTCAAGTCCAATGCTGCATCACACACAGAAAGAGTGTTTTTGTTCCACCAGTACAATAAATAGTGAGCATATGTCTTCCACAGAATCCTGGAGAATAACCTGTTCCCATTCAGCTCTTGATAAAACATACAGACATCAGATAGATGTCCCTCATTCTTTCTCATCAGCATCCTTCTAGAAAGGTGCTTTTGCATTAGCATCACTTGGAGGCTTTACTAAAAATGCAAATTCCTAAGACTCATGTATCTTCAGATAGTCATATCTAGTAAGTGTTGTAACAGATCCAGATAACCTATAGTTGAAACAGACTTGGAAATCCTCCCCATTCCACACACATCCTCAGATTCTAATGTATATCAGTCCTTATACTACACTCTAAGGAGTGTTCAGCAGCCTGCATACAGCTACATTTTGATATGCCCCTTTATTCTTGAGGTGAGTTTCCACAGTTCTTAGACTGTCTCACAGAAATAATTCAATTATTTGAAATTGATTAGAAAAAATTATGGGAATGGTATTTTGGTCCAGAGGCATGGAAAAGAAATTAGCAGAGGCTTTGGAGTCAGGCAACACTTAATTCAAATCTAGTCGCAATCACTTACTAGCTAGGTGGTCTTAGATAAAGTACTGAATCTAGCTGGGTCTCAGTGTTTCAGTTATGAAACTTTGCAAATTGACCCTGAAGGCTAACTTAGTTATTTTGCTTGAATACAAAGCAAGCGCACCCAAAGGCACCGGCTCTGAGTCGGGATAGAATTGTTGGCAAATGGTGCTCAGGTGATCCTTTCTTGAAAAGATGTTGATGCATTTCTATCAGGAAAAAAGAGCAAAGGTCGACGATGCTCTTTTGGATTGAAATTGGGTCTTCCTGGAGATTTTACCTATGACTTTATTTTAACCTGCAGTGCAGGAAAGCAGACGTCACTGAAAGCGTGAAACCTCTGGGTGGCGCCACCTAGAGGCTGCCTAATCCCCACATAAGCTCCTGAGGACGTTCTAGCTTCCAAAGACCTAAGGAACTTGTTGAGGGTTGCTGCAAAGGTCAGCACTTAAGTGTCCCACCTAGCCAAGGTAACCTCACACCAGAGAGTGTAGAAAACAATGCTAAGCAGCACAGAGGAGCTCTGGCCCCCTTTTCCTTCCTAAATACAAATAACTATGTCAACATGAGGCTAAAGATGAAAAAATAAAAACTTACTTTAGCAAAGCATTCAAACAGTTGCCATTGGAGAAACTGGGGCCTTATTAATGAACTTCTTTATTTATTTTACAGTTTAGGATTATTTTTATATTAAATCACGTGATGGGGATAGATGGGGACACTGCATGTTTTTCAAGGGGTGAGTTCCCTCTGGGTCTTCATCTCTCCTGAGTCTTGCCTGATGAGAGTAGTTGTATGGGTGACTGCTCCTTGATGGGATCAGAAGGGTAGTGAGATGCTCCCCCAAATCCCGGCCCAAAATTATCCCTTCCTACCTAAGGCATTGTAGCCTTCTGTGAAAATAAGGTTATTAAGACAAGAGACAAAAGAAAACAAAAAAGTGAAAGCTATCACTTTGTAGCCAAGCATGAAAAACGGAATGTTTTGCAGTCTGAAGCAAGACCAAATGTTGTTCAACCCCTCCCATTTACCAAAGTCAAGGTCCCATTTACCCACCTTGGTGTGTCCATGCCTAACATTCCAGCCCATCCTGATAAGACATCTGGACTCCCTAACCCTAAATCAACCCCCTACCCACCTTGCTTGCCAGAGATTTTCCCCTAAAAACCTCTCTCTCACAGCTACCCTTAGATTGCTTCTTCTGCCTCTTCTCAGAAAGGAGCTTTCATGGCCTGCACTTGGGACAATGGTGTCTCACTTAGAGCCCATCTGGCTCCCTTGTTGCTGCCCTTATTGTCAAGCCACATTATAGTTATGTTAAATCTTGAATTGTCATTAGATGATTAATTTCTAACACATGTGCCCCATATCACAAAGAGGACAGTTATGAGAATGAAAGGAACAGGTCACAGATAATACAGGGAGAGCGGCACTTTTGTTTAGAATTTTTAGAGAGAGAGAGATTGAATGTAGAAAGTGTGGCTTTGGAAGGACAGACCTTCAAGTGGGAGTGGGGCACAGAGTTAGACATTGGGCAGTTGGGGAAACACAAAAACATTCTGGGCGTAGGTGGAAGGATTAAAAAAAGAGGTACTGATATATTGTGGCAGTTTGCCACTAGAGACAATGCCATGCTTTCCAGCACAAAGGGACAGAGGCTTTCTTTGCCTCAAATCCATACTTTACTGTCAGACCCAGATGTTTCTGTCTACACATAAATGAAATCCTACAGGCTCTTTTCTGGACATGGGAGTGGAAGAAGATTTTGCAATCAGTGAGTAGTTTGTGTTCATTCAACTTGGAATTTCTTTTTATCTGTAATTGCTACTTCAGCCTGATTTTTCTTGTATTATTTCATCCTGGAAATCCTATCATATGCTCTTTGAAAGGAATGAGCCCTATCTACTTTTTTACCTCCTTCAGTGCAGAAGTGACTGCTTACTTGGTCCTTTTCCTTCAACAAATGTCCAACTTCTGTTCCTATGGTTGATTCACTGCTCTTTCACCAGGTGTGAGAAGTATCAATACTCAGGTCTAAAGACAAATTTTTTTAGGTGATTCAGACAATCATGGGTAGAGATAGTATGAGGTGGTGCACTACAATTCTAAAACATTTCTTTGGAGATACAAGTAATTGAAAAATGCCCAATATTCCAATGAGCGCACTCTTATTGCCATCCAGAAGTCAAATGAATTGGTGAATGTCACAAATATCCCATTGTGTTTCATTTTCTAGATTTCTAGAGCAGTACCAAAGGCATGTGTCCATAGCATTTCAGTTCATTTACTTATAGGTTTATTCAACATTTTTCTTGAATAACTACTATGTGCCAGATACTTTGATAGAGATTGGAATGTGACTTCATGACACAAAGAACATGAGTTTTCTGCTAATTATCTACCAGAAAACTTTCCTCTCCCTTTGCCACCCAATCTCTAAAAGGAAACAAAATAGGACGTACCACACACTCATTAGTCACTATTGGTAGACCTTTGTATATATGTCCTCCTTTAATCTATCCAATGAGCCTTCATAGAACTGAAGCATGGAAAATTAAGTAACTTATCCAAGATCTCATGGCTACCAAATGCCAAAATCAAGACGTGAACTCAGGTCTTTCCCCCATTATTCAGGTGGTATTAGATTTTCAACAAATTCACCAACACCCTGAGATTTCATCCTAGCATTAAATCAGTTCTTATCACAGATCATTTCTCTACTACAAGACAGACAGGATTTTGAGTTTATCCTGTATTACTTCACAGTTCTTTGCAGGCATGCCTCAGAATTGCAACAAATGGCCAAGAAGCTAAAGTCAGAACACATGCACTCCCAGGCATATGGAGAACTTCTCCAACTTGACAGACGACAAGCAGTCATCAGGAATTGTGCTATTTCTTGAGTTCATATGCCAAATGGCAGGCTGCTCCATAGAACTAGGCTTCACCTCAGTCTGAGCACAACCTGAGGAAAAGCTCACCCAGGCTGAACCAGCAAAGCCCAGGCTTACCTTTGAACTCCCTGTTCTGAGTGCTTAACTTTGCCCCCAACACATGATAACTAACCAGCACTTAGGCCAGGCTTGTCTTTTTGCGTAAGACAGAAAGCGTAAGTTTACATTTCACTTTTCCTTCCTCTTTTGCTTCCTCTCCCTCACACCTTGTGTCTATTAATTACCAACTCCACTTACTCCATGATCTAACATGCTCTTGATTATACTCTTATTCTTTACCCCTTTCTCCATTGGTTCAAACCCTCATCATTTATCCCAGAGTTACTGCAGTTATTTTCTCTTTGCGCTCTCTACATTCAATCCTGTGACCACAATAGCATTGATTCTATACACTAATGCTGCTGTAGTAATCATTAAAAAAATACAACCCTGGGCCTGGTTCATGTGGTAGAGACAATGGGGTGTGGATCTTGTAAAACCCAAGGACCCGGGTATGAGACCCAGGGTGGGGGTAAAAATCTAAAAATAAATAAATAAATGACATGTCCTGGTGGTTCAGGTGTTAAGCCCATATCTGGGGTGCAGTCCACATACAGCCCAAGGACCCAAGTTCACAGTCCTGGGGCTTGGGGAACAACTAAAATGAACAACTAAATTAAAATGCTTCTTCCCCCTCTCTCTTTCTTCTTAACTTCCTACCTTCCTTCATCCTTAAAATAAATAAACCCCCCTAAAAACAAACAAGCAAAAAATAAAGATACTCCTTCCTCCTCTTCCTTCTTTTCTTAAAGCTTCTTCCTCCTCTCCCTTCCTCTCTTTAAAAAGAATCTAAACCTATAACCCTGCTTTATATTCAGAATTTTTCATTGACTCTCCACTAACAATAGAAAGCCTATTCTCAAAAGTTACTCTTGAAGGGCTCTTAAAGAACTGGTTTACTTAAACTTTTCAGACTTCTATTTCAATCCCAGCATGAACATCATAATATTCCGTAAATATGCATAGCACTCTTACCTCTGTCCTTTTGAGTACACTTTTCCTTCTGTTCCAAATGACTTTTTTTCCCTCTTGGTGAACTACGCATCCTTCAAAACTCAACTTCAATATATCTCCTCTAGGAAACCATCTTCCTAACTATCCCATGTAGACTATAGTTATTTTGCAGTTTGTGCTCCCAAAGTACTTTTTGTGTATATTTATTACCAAAAAATGGACTAATTGAAATGTATTGGTTAATTAGACTATGAGCTCCTGAAGTTTAAGAGCAGATTGTGCCCTTCTTCCTCACGTGGAATGTGTTAAGTGCTTAATATACTGTCTGTGAGCCTTGTTTCTTGCCTTCTTATCAAAATCTTTTCTTATTTACAAATTAGGAACTTGGGTGATATGAGTTTTACAGATTCTTCTAGGCAAACCATCTTTAATCAGTTACCTCATATATTTGCATGACTTCTTCAAGTCTTTACTGAAATATCTTTTTCTCAGTGAGTCCTTCTTTGATCATCCTATTTAAAGTCTAGCAGTCTCTCCTAGGTCACCCCCTAGCCATTCCCTGCTTCATAGTCTCTATAGCACTTTTCTCCCTATAACATACTCCATAATTTATCCCTGTTATATTAATTGTCTCTCTCCACTAGAATGAAATCCCCATGATGGCAGAATATTTTGCCTATATTGTTTGCTGCTCTATTTCTGGCACCAAGTAGGATGCCTGACCTCTAGTTGACTTTTCAATGAATATGTTAACTGGATGAACTCTCAAATGTTAAAGGTGAAAGATGCAAAGAAATCATCTCATTAACTAGATTAAAAGGGGTACCAATCAATGACACCTGGTCAGTGGCCAAGCCAGGATTTGCTATGGGAATGTGACCAAGCAGTGTGGGCTGCAGACTGAAGCTTTCTCTTCCCCTCCATAACTAATATAAAATATTCCCAGGCATCACCTTGGAAAGGAGCAGAGGAAAAAGAAAATGCAGGGGTTTCCAAAATTTTCTTAAAGGCTTACTGTGTAAGTTGGGCCCTGTGGAAAAGATGAGTTATAGGAAAATAGAGTAGAGCATTTGTATTTGTGTCACTTTAGCACATTTGATGGTGTTACCCAGGATATTTGAGAATTTGTGTGCAGCTAATTTATACACTGTGGAATGATACAAACTTCTGGGCTAAATTTTAAAACCCAGTCAGGGCCACGACTCCAGGGAGAGAAGGGATTTGCAAATGCAAAGAGAGAGGATGACTAATATAAGGTAGAAAAGAAGGGTTCTAAACCTTATCACTAGAGCAGCCCCTTCCTGTTCTATACGATTTTGAAAAATAGAGCCAACTTTTCAGAGAAGAAAGCCTGATACTATCTGCATCAATTCAAAACAAGGGCATATTTAGAGATGATATTTGGGGAAGCAATTGGTCTTCAACAATTAGACATAAAGAGATTACTCGGGTAGTCTTTAATAAATTAAGTCCACACAGGGAGATTCCAGGAGTCAATGCATAGATTTCCTGGTCAGTCTCGTGAGCGCTAGCTAAGTGAATACCCATCCTTCCTTTGTGCTGAGCAGTTGAGGTTAAAATATAATCCCCAGAACTAGAGGGGTTATAGTACTCATCCATACCTCCTCTCCACTCCAGTAGTCACCATCCACTGGACGTTTATCCCCCAGCTTAAGGAAAACATTTCCTACATACAGGCTGTTTCTCCTATAAGGAGAGAGGTTGGGTGAAATAATAGACAGGTATTGAGAAGAGGTCATGCCTTCTTGGAGACCAATAGTGACATAAAGTAAAAGACTTAATACCTAGATTTTCTAGTCAAACTCGGGGGGATTAGAGAGAACTTTAACAGAGAAGTTAATACAGAATAATGATTAAGCTCTTACTTTCAGGGGAAAGAGGAAAGGTAGGACCTTATCATGATTAAATATATTTTGCAGGAATACAAATATTTATCATGGTAGCAGTATATATTTCAAATCTCCTCCAATTTAGGATCCCTTATCAAAAGGCTTATCTCTCCATATCTTGTAGGTTGTTCAAGTGCCATTAACTGTTAGTCATAAGGCTGAAGTCAGGAAGGAGACAAGTGTAATGTGGAAGTGGGATGCTTAACCACAGTAGGAGCAGTTTCAGGTAGAGAAAAGAGGGCAGAAGGAGGAAAATCCGCTTCTTGCAGTTGGATGCAATTTTGAGGGAAAAAAATGAGACAGAATATAAAAGAAGGCAGGTAGCTGTTAAGGCTTTCATTTTCCTCTTCATACACAGCTAGAAGTCAAAAAGAAGTGAAGGGTGCTTCATAAACATTGAAATGGCAACCCCTCCCCTGGAATGTACTCGTGTGGGGCTGAAGGACTTCAGAAGAACTTCTTCTCTGTGGCACCATCTAACTGGAGCAAGAAGACTAGAGCAGAGGTGAAGGCAGATAGATGAATGATCCTGAGCTGGAGCCCATGCCTTCCAGCAGAAGGTATGTGCCATGCAGAACACCTGTATCTCCAGAAGGGGACAGAGTGTGAGAGCAGTACTGGACCTCAGAATGACAGGGGCAGGATGCATGGATTTCTCTGGATAATAATTCTGAGACTGAAGACAAAGGTCCAGGGTCTACAGTGGGGAATGTCAGTACAAATGTTGGACTGGACGAAAGCATCTCAGACTAGGGTCAATCTCAGACTAAATCAATTGCTTTCAGCAGGATTCTTAAGAATATCTGGAGCCTCCCTTTTCCCCAGCTGCCATAAAATCATGCCAACCACATCACTTCCCCATAGACCTGGATATATCAGAGAAGTACAGGCAGGGAAAGAAAACCTGAGAGAGTAAGCATATGATCTAAACAGCCTGAGCATCTGCTTAAAGGAATTGCCAGTTGGTATGCCTTGGTGGAGCAGTGGTTAGGTCTGCCACTTCCAGCCAAGTACAGTCCATGCACATCCCAAAGACTTGGGTTCATGTCCTGAGGCCTGGGAACAACCAATAAAAGCAACTAAATAAAAACAAAATATAAAATTCTTCTTCCTCCTCCTCTGTCTTCCTACCTTCTTGCTTATTTGCCTTCATTCCTGCTTGCACCTTTACTTTAAAAAAAATTGCTAGATTACACTAGTTTATAAAATTTCCATTTCTCAGATACAGTTGGTTTGTGAGAAAAGATCAACTGAGTTATAGATTTTAAAAAAGCAAACTCTAATTTCCTTGAGCATCTGAGGATAATGCAATGAGTAATTTTGTAATTCAGCTATGCTGTAAATTAAATTAATAAGGAAAGTGTCCAAAATACCAATTAACAAGAAAACTCTTTTATTGATAGAAAAGCAAAACAAATTTTCCATGAATTCTAACATCTGTTTTATTCTGCCTGTTGAATATACTTAAGTTCAAAAATCAGTTTTTCTATTGTTGTCTTGTCATCATCACTGCTGTTATGTATCTCTCTGTAGAAACAATGAAATCACAAATATCAAGAAATATCCTTGCTTCAAACCACCTTAATAAGATGTTGTTCCCAATTAAATGTAATTAAATTCTTCTTCTTAGCTAAGCATTCCTATGTGGCACCAATTGTATTATTAGGTTGGTGATATTAATAATTATTGATGTCAAGCCATTGAAACTGTTTCTCAAATATAATCAAACAAAAAGCCAAATCAGAATCAGAATTATGTTCAATCCAATGTTTACGTACCCTCCTATAGATAGATCATTTTATTCTAATGTGAACTAAAACAACTTTGAGCCACAATCACTGGTTCCAAAAACGGATGGCCCAGATAAATAGCATTTTAGATTTAGATTTGAAATGCAGATTCACACAGGAATTGACTTGAGGAGCTTGACCATTTTGATTTAATTTTTTGGTTCTAATTTAACCTATATAACTTTCACGTAATATCAGCTAGCAATTGCTTAACTGTCATCCACGGAGAAGCATTTAAAGCACGTCTTGACAATGGAAAAAAATGGAATTTTAGCCATTATCTAATTAATTCAATTGATCTAGATAGAAATGGTGAAAAAAGTCAGATGTCAAAGTTTTTTAAAGCTAATTTATCCATATTTTCAAAACTACTTATCAAACTAAACAGATAATGGTCATATTTTTACTTTACCTTTAGCTATGCAGATACAAGTTGAATCTCCACACAACATAGAGGTTAAAAATAAAAATTCAAATCACAATCCAGGTTTCTGGTCTAGATGACCCTGAACTTCTAGATATTTTTGCTTTCCACCTAGATATTTAGACCATACAGATACAGTCATAAGTTCATTATTACTGCTACGTTTGAATCACTAACTAGGAAAGGAAGCTTATCTAATGATCAATTCCCAGGACCAACCAGGATCTTCCCTTTCATTAAATAAAAAGTCATTCAGATTTGACCCCAGAGAAATAAGTACATGCATGTATCTGACTTCTCAGTATCCTCTCCAGATAAGAGGATGGAGCAACTATTCAGTTTCCACCTCATTCTTGTAATGACAGAAAAGAGAATACAAAAAAAGTCCATTGTAAATTTGTACAAAAGGTATGCATATATAAATACATATCTATGGGTGTATATAAATTCTAAAGAAGAGTATATCCATCTACATCTTTAAGAGTCAGAGTCTCATACAGTTGACATAATAGTTTTCTCTCTTCAATTTTCTCAGTTTTAAAAACAATAAGAATCAAGCATGCCACCTTATTAATACTGAATAGCAAGTGCAGAAGTTGAACTGTAGCTTTAGGGATTTGAAGCAATTAGTTTGACGGGACATCAGTGAATAAAATCCTTAAAATAAATTTAGCTATTCCCAGATTGCCTTTTTGTTTCACAAAAATGAAATCCAAAATGCCCTGTTGGTGGCATCCCAAACTCCTGAGACTGTCAAATGAGTTCTATAAGAAGCAATGCTTTAAACAGGGCCTGTGCAAATTGCTTGGATATGTGCTTATTTTAATAATTTGGTGTGGGAACTGGAATTACTAGATTTTCATGTAATTTCCTCATAAAAAAATTCTCAAGTGATACCACTGGAAGCTTAGAGTTTTGAGTTATTAAACTCAGTATTAAATTTGACTCATAAACCACATTATCTTTACACAGAACACTATTAAAAATTAAACCGTAGTCAATTAATAAATAAAGCCATATATATTTTCAGGTGTACAATAAAAGCATATTATGAATATGTGTCCATGTTTAGAAGTATCAAGATCTTTTTTAAAAACAATACACATTATGCTTTTATTTCTCCTGTTTTTGCTATTCCTTTGGGGAAAAATTACGTAGGACAATTTTATAATTATCCTCTAAAGTGTATAGGCTGATTCTTGGGTAGGGATTATTATTGCCTGCCTTGAATGCACTATGATTCATAAGGCAAGAACGTATGAGTAGCTTCAGCACCAAGGAAATGGAATAATCATCCAGCATTGCTTACAACACAACATCTTATTGCTTTAATAAAATGGGGAAATTATTCACTGTAAAAAGTGCACCAAATGGGCAGAGAAAGTAATATCCATGCACTTAGTGGAGCTCATTGGAAATGAGGAAGCTCCCCTCTGAATTTCTGATTCTATTCAAATTTCAAAAAGTCATTCTGTAATAAGGTATTAAAGAACTAGAGCTGGATGAGGGTGAGTTACAAAAATTAGTGGGAGTTTCTTCACAGTGCCTTAGTCATTCTGATGTACCAAGTAGAGCACTGATGCGCTAAAGAGTCCCCTAGTGGCCTGAGGAGTTAATACACTCTTTTACTTATTACTAGGAAGTGACTAAGGCACTGGAGAAAATCTGGTCCGTCGATTAATACAGCGTACCCAAAGATTATACCTGGTCTCCCTATATTACACTGTGGCATGCTTAAGTTATTTTCTTCTGTGCTTCAGGAAAGAACTTGAGTGAGCATCTAATGGGTGACTCAAATTAAGCTTATTAAATTATTTTTATAAAAGATGCAGACTGAGTGTGGGGAATTTAATAGATGACCTAAAACCTCAGAGAGAATATTTTTTCTAGATAAGAGCACATATGCCTGGAACCAAGACATAAAGTCTAGAACTACTAATTACTTGGGAGAGGGATGCACTTAGGGGCACTGTAGCCTTACACCCTGCAGGTTAGTAAGGATTCTTGGTTGAGCTTTTTGCAGAACAATCTCATTCATCCATTTTTCAAATGTTTGAATAACTGCCAAGAAATTCTTGGTTCCCGAGAAAGGATACCACTGCCTATAATTAAGATTGTAATGTACCTCTGGCACCTTCTATCATCAATCCAAGGAGAACAAAGTGGTAGATACCCATAGAAGGACTCCATTTCTAACACAGATGGCCTTGCTGGCATTAGGAGAGAAAAAATATTGATCTTCTCTCACTTTCTTTTTTACCTCAATCTTTCTTAATGTATTCAGTGAAGTTAAGTAGGCCAGACTCACAAAGAGTAAGAGCACTCCTTCTTTACTGCATCCCAGATGCAGGCACCGATTTCTAAGTAAACAAACTACAAAGCTTTTTTTAACCACAAGTTGATACTGGATTTAACTTCTCTTACAATTTGTATGTCCTGTCATCCTAATTGCCCAACATCCCCACCAGTCTCACCTCCAAACACATACAGTACAAGCAAGCACAGACACCACTGCTTCCAAGTGGTAATTGCATGCAGGGAGGACTACAGGCACTGTTTAAATATCAACCATGTTTTAATAGATGGCATTCCTGCACATCCATTATTTGTTTGTTTCTGTTGTGGTGGTTGTTTCTGTTATTCAAAAAAGAAAAAAAGAGAAAATATATGTGTTACCTTTTTATGACAATCTACTACAGAGTAAGATACAAAAGAACACTTCTGAAAACAGCAGAAGCCAGGCTTGCACCACTGAATTGTTCATCCAGTGGTTACCATTATATTAGCAACTGGAAATTAAGAACAAGAATGCACAGTTTGGAGGACGTAGTACAGAACTGTAGCTTGCTTCTATATTTGGTACCAATATCATAAATATATAACAAAGGTGCACTTGGTCTAAAAATAAAACAGAAACATTCTGGTTGGTTAGATACTGCACTTTCAGCACTGCACATCACCTAATATTCTTTGTTGTTGTTGTTTTTTTACAAAATAGGTAACTTATGCAATGTTTAATAAGAAAACCAATAATACACGCATATCCCATTGTAGAAAAAGAAAGAAACCAACACAAGCTAATAGTTCCTTTCCAAAACAGCCCCTCCTCCACCTGACATCCAGAGAAAGTAACCAGTTTGGTGAGGCGGTTTCAGCACCAGACCTGGCTGGACAGCTCCCAGATCCTTTGTATCCTGAAAACGCCACAAGTCAAAGGTGCACAGGTGGGGGTGGGGCAAGGAGTTAAAGCAATAGATTCTTTTTTTAAACTCATTTAAAAGATTTTCTTTAATGTAGTATGCTCGGCCAGCGAGGGACATTTCTAAAAGTAAATTAAAATGCCTAGTCCTGGAAGAGGGGTGAGAAGAAGGCAGACTGGACAACCGTACCTTCATAAACGTTTTTTCTGGGATTGTCTCTGGGGACTCTTGCAGTCCTGGTGCTTAAAGTGGACATTTTCTTCATAATATACTATTGCCTGAGTCCGATCGAGGGTGGGAATGGGGAGGGGGAGGAAAGCTGAGGAAAAGTGAAAGCTTAGGGCGCTCAGAGCGGAAGGAAGGTAACTGAACCTTAACTTGACAGCTATGTACAACACACCGGGCCCCCTCCACTCCCTTGCTCTGGGGGTCAAAGCCTTTTATATATTTGGTAGCTTAAGCGGTTTCTCCTTATTGAGGGGGGCGCAGGGTGGAGAGGGAAGACGCATCCTTCATTGACAATGAGAAATTATGTGATTTGTCATGCGCTTGGATTGTGTTATTAGTATTATAATAATTACCATAAATATTAATAATAAAGTATTATTATCAGCGTTATTTCTTCTTCTGAGACTTTCCTCGCCCAATATTTACAAACACCGCACAGTGCCTCGGCGGAGGAGAAATAGAGTAAGGGGAGGGCAGATAAGGAGAGGAGGAAGAGGGGAGGCCAGCAGGAGTGGAACAGGAAGGACAGAAGGGGTAAAAGCAAAGAAGGCAAAGATGCTGGAAGGAGGAAGGGGCAAGGAGAGGGGCTAGACAATCA